>CAMXCT020001891.1:173168-183168 GCA_947184155.2 Cladocopium goreaui | reverse complement strand
CATGATTTGTCAATGGAGCTGAATTGCCAGCAGAGACTGCGGGAAGCCACTAACATGCATGGTCTAAGCTGTATTGATCATGAATATGTACACCGAATGTTGAGTGGATATTGAGATATTCAGTGGATACATCGAAATATTGAAAAAACAAGGATTCAACTCAGGTGGAATGCCGGGCCCATCGCATCGTCCATTCCATCCATTCCATCCCGTGGTTTGTTCCTCACAAGATCTCAAAAGGCCATAAATCCTCCAGAAATCCTCCAGAAATGCTCCACAAATCCTCCATAAATCCTCCATAAATGCTCCATAAATGCTCCATAAATCCTCCATAAATGCTCCATAAATGCTCCATAAATCCTCCATAAATCCTCCATAAAGCCGCCATAAATCCTCCATAAATCCTCCAGAAATCTCCAGAAATCCTCCATAAATCCTCCATAAATCTTCCAGAAATGCTCCATAAATGCTCCATAAATGCTCCATAAATGCTCCATAAATCCTCGATAAATCCTCCATAAATCCTCCATAAATCCTCCATAAATCCTCCATAAATCTTCCATAAATCCTCCAGAAATGCTCCATAAATCCTCCATAAATCCTCCATAAATCCTCCATAAATCCTCCATAAGTGCTCCATAAGTGCTCCATAAATGCTCCATAAATCCTGCATAAATCCTCCATAAATCCTCCATAAATGCTCCATAAATCCTCCATAAATCCTCCATAAATCCTCCAGAAATGTTCCATAAATCCTCCATAAATCGTCCAGAAATGCTCCATACATCCTCCATAAATCCCCCATAAATCCTCCACAAATCCTCCAGAAATCTTCCATAAATCCTCCAACAAGAATCAATAAGATGGGGAATGATTTCCCATTGAGTCAGTTTTTCCCGAGAGCGTCTGAGCGCAGGGTTCTTCCAATAGTGGGGGTCTGTATCTCATCTTCTAATCTTCACATCTTCTCTCACACCTTCTCATCTTCAGATCTGCTCATCTTCACATCTTCTCATCTTCCCACCTTCTCTCACATCTTCTAATCTTCACATCTTCTCTCACACCTTCTCATCTTCACATCTGCTCATCTTCACATCTTCTCATCTTCTCACACCTTCTCATCTTCACATCTTCTCATCTTCCCACCTTCTCTCACATCTTCTAATCTTCACATCTTCTCTCACACCTTCTCATCTTCACATCTGCTCATCTTCACATCTTCTCATCTTCTCACACCTTCTCATCTTCACATCTGCTCATCTTCACATCTTTCTTCACATCTTCTCATCTTCACATCTTCTCACACCTTCTCATCTTCACATCTTCTCTCACACCTTCTCATCTTCACATCTGCTCATCTTCACATCTTCTCATCTTCACATCTTCTCACACCTTCTCATCTTCACATCTTCTCTCACGCCTTCTCATCTTCACATCTGCTCATCTTCACATCTTCTCATCTTCACACCTTCTCTCACACTTCTCATCTTCACATCTTCTCTCTCTCTCACTCTCTCTCCTCTTTCCTCTCTCCTTTCTCTCTCTCCTTTCTCTCTCTCCTTTCTCTCTCTCCTTTCTCTCTCTCCTTTCTCTCTTCCTTTTCTCTCTCTCGCCTTCTTTATCTTTCTCTCTTTAGGCCGAGGGTGGTACCGGCTGGGAGTCACGAAACGTGAACCCTTTCGCACGAAATGAGGGTCGATCGGCGAAAACTGAGGTAAAATTGCGATTTTACCTGTCCCGGAGCAACCCTTTCGCACGAAATGAGGGTCGATCGGCGAAAACTGATGTAAAATTGCGATTTCACTTGCCCCGGAGCAACCCTTTCGCACGAAATGAGGGTCGATCGGCGAAAACTGAGGTAAAATTGCGATTTCACTTGTGCCGGAGCAACCCTTTCGCACGAAATGAGGGTCGATCGGCGAAAACTGAGGTAAAATTGCGATTTCACTTGTGCCGGAGCAACCCTTTCACACGAAATGAGGGCCGATCGGCAAAAACTGAGGTAAAATTGCGAGTTTACTTGTGCCGGAGCAACCCTTTCGCACGAAATGAGGGTCGATCGGCAAAAACTGAGGTAAAATTGCGAGTTTACTTGTGCCGGAGCAACCCTTTCGCACGAAATGAGGGTCGATCGGCAAGAACTGAGGTAAAACTGCGAGTTTACTTGTGCCGGAGTAACCCTTTCGCACGAAATGAGGGTCGATCGGCCAAAACTGAGGTAAAATTACGATTTTACGTGTCTGTGTGTAAAAGCGCCCGTGTGTAAACGTGTTAGTGTGTAAAAGCGTCTGTGTGCAAAAGCTTTTGTGTGTAAAAACGTCTGTGTGTAAACGCGTTTGTGTGTGTAAACGCGTCTGTGTGTAAAAGCTTCTGTGTGTAAAAGCGTCTGTGTGTCAAAGTGATTGTGTGTAAAAGCGTCTGTGTGTAAAAGCGTCTGTGTGTAAAAGCTTTTGTGTGTAAAAGCGTCTGTGTGTAAAAGTGTCTGTGTGTAAAAGTGATTGTGTGTAAAAGCGTCTGCGTGTAAAAGCGTCTGCGTGTAAAAGCTTCTGCGTGTAAAAGCGTCTATGTGTAACAGTGTTTGTGTGTAAAAGTGTTTGTATGTACAAGTGTTTGTGTGTAAAAGTGCCTGTGTGTAAAAACATCTGTGTAAAAGCGTATGTTTGTAAAGGCTTCTGTATGTAAAAGCTTCTGTGAGTAAAAACTTTGTGTAAAAGTGTCAGTGTAAAAGTGTCTGTGTGTAAAAGCATCTGTGTGCAAGCGTATGTGTGTAAAAGCTTCTGTATGTAAAAACTTCTGTGGGTAAAAGCTTTGTGTGTAAAAGGGTCTGTGCGTAAAAGGGTCTGTATGTAAAAGCGTCTGTGTGTAAAAACTTTTGTCTTAATACTCCTCTTCTCGACTGCATATAACACATCTTTAATATTTTGTTTCTAATATGGTGTCTCCATATTAACAAGAGAAGACCCTGCTCCTCTACGCTCTCGGGCCATCCGTCGTCTAGTTTTTCAACCTGGCAGGAGCGGATCCCGCAATGGGAGGCAATGGCCTGGTCTGGGAGTTGTCGCCATCCCCCATGATTTTTGGGGCCACTGAACCTTCCAGTCTGGGTCAGGCACCGCAACCCGTCTGAACCCACTAAAAAAAAAATCACGTAGGATTCACAAGATAAAGAATAAACAAAACCATTATTAACATGGTCCTATGGTTATTTGGTTCTGGTGAAAACAAACAGCCATAGTGGTGGTTTAATAGTGGTTAATAGTGGTTAATAATGGTTAATAAGAACATGACATTTTTGCTGGTGTTTCGTCCAACCAATTTTGACCCGTCCCCATGTGCATGGGAACATCCGCTGGGCAGTTTCCGGAGCCTGACGAATCTTCGGCCGGCTGAGCGTCGTTTGGGTATGGCTCCAAACCCATGATCCAATGGGGAGGTGAAAATGAACACTGGGACCACTTCGTTCATTTTTCGGAGGTTAAAAAAAAAACAGGACAGGGTCTTGCAGCATTGGAGGTCTCATGACCCATCTTTTCTTTCAAAATCAAGAGTTACTGGTTTTTAGATTTTGAGAAAGACTTCAAGCCAGCATCCCGCCCAAAATCATAAGGGCATCTGTGCGAATGATCGCACAAGAGCCGCATGTGCAATGCCATGCAGCTTTAGCCACTTGAATACACAACGCGGTACCAATGTGGGTCTCCCCAACCACCCAACCTCCTTGGTATCATTTTCTCTATCAGGAGGGCCCAATTCTTTCGGGAAGTTAACCAGTTGTGGAGCCATCTGCCAAGAGCTGTGAGCTCGGGCTTCTGGGCCACCAGATTGGAAAAAAAAACGACGCAGCCACGGAAAACCGCTTCAGCATTGCAAGAGCTCAAGATGGGTAGGAGATGCCATGGGGTATCCCAAATAGTCAAATCGTGGATGGTAAAACATGGTAAAACACTTGAAAGTAAAGACTCCTGTAGGTAGTTTACCTGTTGCTAAGAGCCATACCAGCCATAGCCATGTTTTGATGCCACAGCTTTCCACACATTGCCTTCGATGGCCATTTGACATTGCCAGCTGCTGGCTCAAGGTTTCGGTTGACTCATCACATTGAAAACCAAACGACCATCACGTGGCAGCAAGTGGAACATTCTTGAGGGCTTTGACTCAGGATATTTCCTTGGTTTTTGCTTCTGTTTGTGTGTTGGTGTTGACAAGAAACAAGCACTTAGAGAATTCAGACATTTAGAACTTCCATCCTCTGGAAGATCTTTCCTTTTTCTCCCCTTTTCCACTTGGATGGAGGAGGAATATGGTCGCTTTTTCTTGTCCAATTACAGAGGTGCTCCCTTGCACTTCCGTCCTGACGAGCCGCAGGCGCCTGGCAAACGACACGAAGCTTTGGCTTTCCAATATGTGGCTGTCAGAAGATCTTATTAAAAAAATATGGAGTCATATGGAGGTTTCTTGCAAAGGGGTTACCCCCAGTCATCATCCAAAACTAGAATAACTAGACCATTTTAGATATTTTAGTGTTGAAACAACCATGGTGACCATTGTGACAGGGGACCTACCATTTTCAGAAAGCCCACCATGGGGATCAACGTCTGCAAGAATCTGCAAGCTCACCATGTCGCAGGAGACTCCTGCTGAAGCATCTCAGATTCGAGATGATCTGAGCTCCAAAGAGGTTGGGGTGAAGATGGAGTTCAGTTTCTGCCGGGCTCCAGTCATGGTCCAAGTTTGTCCAAGTTTGTGAAAAAACTGCAAGTGCTGTATCTTGTGCTTTGTCATCATTTGTTCCATATGGGGTGAGTACCTAAAAAGGCTGGTACTCCCAAATCATCCATATTTTATCATCCATTTTTTTGGCGATTTTCCACGATAAACATCCCATTTTGGGGTACCACCATTTGTGGAACCCCCAGATGTTTCCCATATTTCTGGCATCCTGGCTGACCATGGCTGACCATGGCTGACCCAACCAGGAACTTTGTGGCGAGCTTTTCTCGGCGGCGCCCAGAGTAGCTCCCGGCTCAGCAGAGGTGGGGGAAGTCGTCATGACGACTGGATGATGGAGCCCCACTCTGAATGAAGCCATCATATGTGGAATATCTGTGGAATATCAATGGAATTTTATGATGTGACTGTCTGGAATTGTGATGTGTTTTTTTTCCGTAGAATGATGAATGAGAATCCTTGTGGAATAGCATTTTGGGGGTTCAGGAGTCATACCCGCAGTTTAACTCTAAAGGCGGACGGGCGCCGTCGGGTTCACGGCTGCCGGCCTGGGCAGGGTGTGTCCTGGTGTCTCGGTGGTGTCTCACTGACATCTCACTGGCATCTCGGTGGTGTCTCGGTGTCTCGGTGGTGTCTTGGTAGTGTCGCAGCGGCGGCTTGCCTATATTATATAGTAGGTCGCCCAATCGGAGGAAGAATCTTTCAATTATGGAACTATGGCCTTTGCACCATTTTAGTGGGAGAATCATCCAAGGAGTGATCATTCATTCCCATTATTTATAGCAGGTTGACCCCACCGAGAATGGCCTTGAACAAGAGGTGCTTGGGCCATGGTGGCAGGTAGGTAGATCTGGGACTCACAGATTGGCGGGTCATTTTCAGTATTTTACACTTTGGTGGTAGAAGTAGTAGATTTCAGTTCCGTGGTCGGATTTTTCCAAGCCACCTGAAGGTTTGCGGGATGCCTTTCTGTGATATCTCAAGCCATGTCCGAAATTTGGATACACGTGACATGTTGCAAAAAAGCTCAGAATTGACGAGGAAGCCGTGGTTTGGCTGGCCAATGACTTGGTTTTTCTTCATTTTTGGCTACTGTACACATGTAGGCAGGTTATGTCTGATACTTGAAACTTGTTTTTCCTACACATCACCGTGTCGCTACCTCTCGTCCTCCTTCTCCTCCTCTTCTTCTCTCTCCTTGCGTCCGTCCTTCCTCCTCCTTCCTTGCTCTTCAAATTTATCTCTATCAAAGTTCTCTCTATCAACCCCATCTCTATCCAACCTATTGTATCTCTGTACTTATCTCGATAGCACTTTGTCTACCACCTTCTCTCTCTCTCTCTACCAAACTTATCCCCATCAAACTTTCTATCATACCTATCTTCATCAAACTTATCTCTCCCAAACTTTTTCTCTATCAAAATTACCTCTATCAAACAAATCGCTAACTCATTTATCTAGCAAACTTATCTCTATCAAAATTACCTTTGTCAGATTTATTACCCCTATCAAAAATAAACCCCTACCATCATGATCTCTATCAAAAGTATCTCTCTCAAACTTACCTCTGCGAAAATTATGTCAATTAAACCGATCTCTATGAAACTTGCTGCTTTCACAGCTCTTCACTCCATGCAACAGGTGATGCGATCTTTAAAATTTGTGGCATCCAATTTGATAATTCAATTTGTTCAATTGACAAAACTCTGTGGTTTTTGGAGGCCATTTTGCCGGACGGACCTGACGTCGATCATGAAGTTCCGGAAGTGACAGGCCGGAGCCACTGAAGACGGGAGACACCTGGCATCTGGCATTTGAACCGACAAGAAATGGTGGTTTCCTAAGTCATGGAATACCCCCAAATCATCCATGTTAGTAGGATTTTCCCTTCTAAAATATTATAAACCATCCAGCCATTAGGTAATTTATGAACCCCCCAAATAGTTATCTTGTTGCAAGCAACGAAATCGGGATTTTAACCAAAAAACCCTGAGGAAGTAGTGTCTTGTCCAGAAACCTGGGCTTTGTGGATCAGCACTTCGCCAAAATGGTCCTGAAAGGTATTGCTGTTTTGAGAGTGTGATGCTCATGGGCGGCACCCGGATCTCTGTGTTGGTGCAGAGCAATCCGCCAAAGATATAATTGGTCCCTTCAACTCCCGTTCTGGCCTAGGTGTTGCTACTGTCGATGATTCTTGGTCTTTTTGGGCATTTCTGATTGAATTTGCAGAATTCATCACATTCATCACCCAACATTGGATTCTGAACGCCAGATCCGCCCGAACAGCCGCCGGAGCCGCCGGAGCGACCGGAGCCGCCGGAGTCGCCGGCGCCGATGGTGCGCAAGGCGCGCATCGAACTGCCGCCGTTGCCGCCAGAGCCTGCGCAACCTGGGCCATCGGGGCAAGGCCGAGATTTCTTCTTTGAGCTGGGTAAATGGAATGGGATATACATGGGATATACATGGGATATACATGGGATATACATGGGATATGATATGAATCGAATGGGTGAATGGGTGAATGGAGGAAGCGATTCGGAGCGTTTGGGGTATAAACTCATTCCCCTTTTTATGAATGGGCAGTCAGTTGGAGCTGCGAATCGAGTGGGCCCCAACCACGGCCGAGTCAGTTAGGGGCAACCAGGTTCTGGTTGATGAACATCATTTTTGGGCGTCAAATGGCGCAACGACCAATTTTTGATGACAACTTTGAGCATTGAAACTCGGGCGAATTGAACGGTGTTGACAATGAGCACCGAATGTGGGTCGTGGAAAATGATGGCAACTTTTAGTGAAAATAGCCAGAAGAGCGCTAGGAAAGACCATAGCCAACATCAAATCATAAAGCTCTTATCCCAAAGTTCACAAATACGAGCCACATGACAAGTTCCAGCTGCAAAATGCTACCAACATGATGCAGCAAGAATGGGAGATTCAACTCAAACAATTCCAAAGAAATGTGCAGCTGAACGATCTTGGTTTCAAAATGCTGCAACTACCATGTGCTTTTAGTTTTGACATGTTGCACATACAATGCAAATTGTGAGATTTTGGCTTAAAGCTGCTGCACATATCTGAAAAAAAGTCGCGCAAAAAGGACAGATTTTAGCTCCAAACTGTTGCAATTAAGCTGCAAACAAGAGATTCAAGTTTCAGAATGCTGCAAATAGATGCAAATAGCACCCAAAGTGCAGATTTTATCTCCAAAATGCGACAAATACCTTCCAAATGAGAGATTTCAGCCACGAGATGCAAATAGCAAGGAAACAGTCGCCGGACAAAAAACCAACACATCCAAAAGAAAATCCGCTCTGATAAAAAAACCACCTCCGCCCCTTTTCACCTGTCACCAAAACTGGGAAGTCTGGAACGAATCAGGCAAGCGTGGCAGCGTTGATCCGCAAGAGCTTGAAAGGAGATGCTGAAAGTCACTGGATGACCCTGCAAGATTATGACCTTCCATTTGATATCCATTTAAGGTCATAACTGGGTCAGTCAAACGATATATCCATTTGATATCCATTTATGTCAAAGGACTTTGGGTTCCCAAATCGCTTCGCCAGTCACCACCAGTCACCACTGGCAGTCCAGGAGACTCCAAGACTTGGCTAAGCCGTCAGAATCTGCAGCCTGGTGTCAAGTTACCCAAAACTGGTTCGCATTGCCAATGGGAGAAACCTTCCATAGTAGGGAATGATATAGTTAAGACTTGAGTTCACGCCCTCCTTTTTGATCCTTTTTTTTGATTTCGATACACTTAGATAGATTATTTTTGCATGTCGTCAACCATCTTCTTTTTGGGGGTACTCATGTTTGACCTATGTATGAGCTTGTTGTTTCAATGTGTGGACTCTGCTCAATTCCACCTTAGACGTTTGGGGATGTCTTCACTTAATGTTGGTAGCTGGGGCAGCTGGGGCATTTTCTTCCACCCCGAGTTCTCCATGACCAGACATAAGCATCCATTGTGCCAAAGTGGATTGGACTTTCAAAATCATTCACAAAGTGGTTCTCCACTTTAGGACCAGGAAACCGATGTTTTTTGGGTTTCTTGCTTTGACAGGCTTGACTATGTTTAATTTCCAATCAAATTCCATCTCACCACCATGATATACCTACCTCCATATACTTACCTCCATGGGATAGCGTGGTGCAGGGAAAAGAGGACACCAGTCCCAAGCAGCTTCGTTTCAGCAATGTCGAGGTACGCCGGGGGAAGTGTTGATGTAGGACCAATGTCGGGTGAAACAAAATTCGTATGTGAGCAAACCACATTTACAGATATTTCCTACAGTCATATTCACCATATTTTTCATCAAATCAATCAGTCCCTTAGCTGCCTTAGCCTGCCCCATTTGAGCCAGGAGATTGAACCTGCATCGCAAGGCTGGAACGAGGGCGACCGCGGAAGGGCTGGCCATCTTCTTTTTGTTCAGGAGTAGCTTTCCGATTTCCAAACCAAGGAAAGGTTTATTTGTTGTTGTTAAACTGAAGAAATGGCCAACACTTCAGGTTTATAAACTATGTCTTATGTGTTGTTGTTGTTGTTGTTGTTGTTGTTGTTGTTGTTGTTGTTGTTGTTGTTGTTGTCGTTGTCGTTGTAGTAGTAGTAGTAGTAGTTGTTGTTGTTGCTGTTGTTGTTGTTGTTGTTGTGTTGTTGTGTTGTTGTGTTGTTGTGTTGTTGTGTTGTTGTGTTGTTGTGTTGTTGTGTTGTTGTTGTTGTTGTGTTGTTGTGTTGTTGTGTTGTTGTGTTGTTGTGTTGTTGTGTTGTTGTGTTGTTGTGTTGTTGTGTGTTGTGTGTTGTGTGTTGTGTGTTGTGTGTTGTGTGTTGTGTGTTGTGTGTTGTGTGTTGTTGTTGTTGGTGGTGGTGGTGGTTGTTGTTGGTTGGTTGTTGTTGTTGTTGTTGTTGTTGGTTGTTGGTTGTTGGTTGTTGGTTGTTGGTTGTTGGTTGTTGGTTGTTGGTTGTTGGTTGTTGGTTGTTGGTTGTTGGTTGTTGGTTGTTGGTGTTGGTGTTGGTGTTGGTTGTTGGTTGTGTGTTGTTGTGTGTTGTTGTGTGTTGTTGTGTGTTGTTGTGTGTTGTTGTGTGTTGTTGTGTGTTGTTGTGTGTTGTTGTGTGCTGTTGTGTGCTGTTGTGTGTTGTTGTGTGTTGTTGTGTGTTGTTGTGTGTTGTTGTGTGTTGTTGTGTGTTGTTGTGTGTTGTTGTGTGTTGTTGTGTTGTTGTGTTGTTGTGTGTTGTTGTGTGTTGTTGTGTGTTGTTGTGTGGTTGTGTGTT
>CAMXCT020001891.1:137844-165193 GCA_947184155.2 Cladocopium goreaui | reverse complement strand
TTGGGAACACATGATATGGTTGACGCTAGTTTCAATACAGCAAACAGTCCTTGTGACTTGGTTACAAAACTATTTTTCTCTTCCAAGCACTGATTGCGCTGGCTTGGGAACTTATCAATGAATGTGCATGAGAGAACATGGTATTGTTATGTATTGTTTCATGTTCCTGGTGATTCCATCACGATGGTGGCAAGAACATGAAGCCTTGGTTGGGAGACTCCGCTCCAAAGTCTAGCAGAAATGGTCACATTGGTTGAACTCTGGTACCCCATGAAAAATGATCGATTCACCACCTATCAATGGGCTCAAAGGGGCATCTAATGATCAAAGTTGGGGTATGGGTCAAAGTGTGTGTCTCCCTTCGTCAGATTTCATTAATGATGGTTGCAGGCGTCTACCGCTGCAATATCCATTACAGCCTTGCGATGTTGCCAGATCCCAGGGTCGTGTGAATGTCCCCACCACATATTGCATCCTGAAAAATTATGGGTCATGGTAAAGACCAGAATTTTCAGTGAGGTTTGCCTGAAAATCTACTCATTGCACGCCAGACCCTAGCTTTCCCGAACTGCCCCACGCGGTGGCGGCGGCAGCGGCTGCGACGGTGACACAGGACTGGTGCTGGCTTCAGTTGGCTTCCACAAAAAACCCCGATGATGGCAAATCTTAACATATCTGAACCATCTATCATGTATATGGAGGTTTCCTGAAATGGGTGTACCCCCAGTCATCATCCATTTTATTGTCGGATTTTCCATGATATATAAATCATCCAGCGAGCGAAATAGGGTACCCCCATGACTGTAGAACCCCCCATATATCTATCCTTGGGGGGTTCAACTTTTTTTTTGGTTGTTGAATCCCCACAAGATGGGCTAGTTGTCATGGCTATCTACTGGGCCCCACTGATTTAACAAGTCATTCATTCAGCCTGCCCGCACTTTCCTTGGCCATGGGAAGACAAAACACCCAACATGAACTCAAATCAAACATCACGGCAGAACGTTATCATTTTGGCATCCACATGTAGGGATGTAGGGTATTCCAAGATTTTCTATGATTTCCCTACAACGGATTTTCTGGAATTGGGCTTGCTTGGAATACAAGCCACATTCGACATGTCCCACTTTCACTGTGATATGTCCATGGTTGATCTCAGAAGGGGTTCTGTTGGGTCGCAGGTTTCATTTTTTGGGCTCTCAAACTATCCATTTTGGGCTAATCTCAAGCCATAGCCTTTTGGCGCTGTTTTGGGGCTTGTGGTCGCCAAATTCACTGGTGGATCTCCAGGACTTGGCTGACAGCCGAGAAGAGAGGAGGCGATCCTTGGGTAGGTCCAGTTTTTCATTGTGAAAAGATGACCAGCCAATCTCTGGGTTTCGGGGTTCCCTTCCTTCGAACCTTCGAACTAGTCTGGCATGGTGTGGTACTTGTAGACGTCGTAGAGACTCGTGGTGTCGCCAGGGTGCAGGATGGCTTTCCAGAGAGGCACCCCGTGCTGGGGGGCTGTGGGTGAACCAATCATAGCTGGACATCCAACCCTGGACTGGGGGCCCAGTCTGACAAGTCGAAGCGATCGAAATGGATCGACTCGCTTGGCTGGCCTCAGTGGTTGCAGAAACTAGAGTAACTAGAGATTCTCAACCTTCAAAAGTGAAAAGCTCTGAAACCTTGAGGATCAGCATTCCCAGATGTGGCAAAGAAGATCAGGAGTCCATAGGAGTCCTTAGAGCCCTGGAAGTTCTAGCAGGCTGCTTTTCCCCAGCAGTGCATCGGCCAAGTCGCCAAGATCATAGCCAACTAAAAGGGCCGACCCGAACACGAACTGCCAGATAAAATGTCAGTCCAAGTGCAAGGAATGTCAGGATACATGTGAGATACAGGATAACATGCCAGACAAACTGTTGGAAATGTTAGGCAGACTTCAGATAAAGTGGCAGATAAAACGTTGCATAGAATGTCAGCCGATATGTCCGAATATATGTCAGATGGAATGCTAGAATGCCAAATAGAATGTCAGAACATATGCCAGATAAAGTGTCAGCGAGCTAGAATGTCAGAATATATGTGAGATAGAATATCAGAATACATGTGAGAATATATGTCAGATTGAATGCCACAATGCCAATAGAATTTTCATAGAATGTCAATTGCTGGAGATCACTGGAATAAATGGGGTCCCCATTTGCATCCTCTTCGACTTGGTTTGAGGAGCCCACGGCGTCATGGAGCGCGGCCGATTGAGGCATCACCGAAACATGGATGAAGGATGGAAATGTATGGAAATGTGGGATCATCCCCATCGACAAACTGTGTTAAAGCGTGTTTTTCTGGGTTTCAACCATCTACAAACTGTAAGATCTGTAAGCATAGTGAAGGGATTTGATTCTGTGATCAAGCTCGCAAGGGCTTTTTTGACATGTTTCCTGACTAGAGGGGACGGTTTCAAGGAGCCTTCAAACAGCAATCTTGGGGAAACTCGAGGCTCGGAGGACCTAGGAATTGATCTTGCGGAAACTCTTGGAGATGATTTTCAGAAATCTAAATCAATCTAAATCTGTTCAATTCCACTGCGCTAAACCAATCGCCTGACAGGTTGGAAAGCTTCCTGAGACCATGGAGACATCACTGCTTCGTGGCCGACATTGGGTTTTTCGATGTTTTTCGTCAAGGATATCAGAAAGATTGGTTAATTTTATGTTGAATTTGAAACCCAAGAGATTTCAAATTCGGGCCATGCCAGATAGATCCAGATAGATCCAGATTGCTTGGTCTGGTTTGATGGATCTGACCTTCATATATGAGAGATCATCAACATTCCAAGATGGGTCCAAATGTAATCCCTTCCAATATGTAGCATCCCCCACATCCATAAACCCCGATTTCGCCTTGGGCCTTGGGTCTCTAAAAATGTCTCTGAACATTTTGGGGGCCCCAGGGGGTCTATTCTTACCATTCGGATGGGACATCGATGGAAAAAAACCCAGTGGTCCTTCAAATCGAGGCATTCAGTGATGGAGATGGATGAAGAAGTGTTTGGGATCTCAGGATCAACAACGGAAAGCGCCAAGCAAAATCGGTCGCCGAACCATACGAATTTCGAAAGATGAAAGATCACCATTAAGATCACCATTAAGATGATGGTAAATCACCATGCATTGGTAAATCCCAACAATCTGTGTGTTTTTTCGGCCATTCTCCGTTGATTGGCACGATTTTAATGGTTGGACCGCTGTCAAATCGCCAGGGCCCGAAACATCGACGACTTCTTCTCCCGGGATGAGGTTTGGAGCGCAGCTTAACCTCCCTGGAGTTGATCAGTTGATATTTTCAGTCGCCAAAAGTTAGGAAAAACATGGAAAAACGTCCTGTTTTTCAACAATCTTTTTCACAATCACCCGATGATTGGGAGATTCTCATACATATGTATACATGTATATATATATGTATATATATATATATCTATACATATATGTATACATATAATCTCCAACAGATACTTGTTTTTTTGTTTTGGTGATCCAAAACTCCAAGACTCGGACATTGACTCAACCCTGGCTTTTCCCTCAGAATTGACCCTTGTTCCATCTTGATGGAAACCTGGCTCAAGCTTGACGCACGGAACATTGGCTCACAACGAGCGACTGAATGGCGCTTCAGTTGCAGCCAGTTGCAGGGCGGATTGGTCAACCACTTGCAGAACAAGTTTGGTGCGGACATATTAGTTGCCAAGTATCCTTGTCTCATTAAAGCTTCAATTCCTATGTTTTTTTGGTATGAATGGAGCTATTTGTGATTTTGAGTGTGTTCATTCTTCAAATGAATTTGGTCATATCTCTTCGACTAGCTACGGCCGCAAAATGGGGTGTTGGTCTACCTTCAAAGTTTGTCGTATTCAATATTTTCCAGATAATTTCAATTCAATCCCATTTTCAGTCTTCACAAAATAGAAATAGCAAGCCGCTTTTTTTGTTTGAGATTCCCTCCATGGGAAAATCCCCGGAGGATTCCAGCTTCTCAACCTCCATAGAGATGATTTTCCCATGATATTTCCCCTTTTTTCTCCCCATGTGCATCTCCTAGGCCGTTGCGAATTTTGGAGGCATCGAAGGTGGGGCAGAGTCGCTACGTAAACAGCCTCTGTTTTTTTACAGTTCGCTATGTAAAACAATCACCACTTTTAATAGGTAATTCATCTATAAATCGTGGGTTTTCTATAGCTATGTTAGTTGACATGATGTTTACATGGTGTTTGTATGACAATTATGACAGTGAACGTTTTGTTTTCTATTGTTTATTGCAATGTTTGAGTACAGAAGGGTCTAGTGAATCATAGATCTTTGGATATGATTATGATGTGTATATACATGCGCACATACATTCACATACGCCTGACAGAATGTAAGGGGAAACACATTGAAACTAAACAATCGGTTTATGGGACAAAGAGAACCTTTCACAAACTGGCCTTGTTGCCCAACAATCCCTTTGAAGACCAAGGATTTTTATCGAGAAACATAGGAAAAACGGAAAGCATCGTGCTAGTATAAATTGTATATATCCCAAAGAAAAGTCTTTTGGATCCTTTTGGAGAGGTCTCATTTCTATCCAGAAACCGGTGAATTAATTGAATCATCCATTTTTATGCCAACAAACTGAACGCCTGAAATTGGACACTTCAAAACAAAAGCTGGAACAACTATTTTGCAAAGTACCTGAACGACGGAAACAAGAGGATCAGTTGGGCCAAAAAGAGGCCATATGTAATGTACATGTGAAAGCCCACACACATTTTTCCGGAACAGAGTGCTTCACAGATCATTGCCACATGGAAAAGATGTCAACACTTCCGCTTTTCGAAGTCGACAAGTAAGACAACATATGAAACATAAGAGAAATTGCATTTAACCATGTACTCCCAACCAGAAACCTTTGCCAAGCAAAGAAGACTGACGAATTACTTCTGCAACCCGATTTTCCGCCTGCAAAAAATAGATTGGAACATCCATATGTCGGAGACAACAAGTCGAACAGAGATCTATTGGATGTGGATAGAGCATACATTGATATCAAGTACAGCGAGTAGATGGCATTCCTACTTTTCACCGAAGGAATCTGAAGTGCAAGTTTTTGGCACTTCATTCACTTCTCTTCAAGTGTGATGGGGTGAAAGTCGGATTGGAGAATTACCAAAAAACAATCACCCAACCACCCATGGGGTTTCCCAAACTGGGGGTACCACCAAATCATCGAATTCGTATTGAAAGAACTCTGGTGACAACTGGGCCCCATTTTCGAGCCGCAGGAATGTACAGCCTGCGGGATGACGAGCCCGCATATATTTCCTTGCCTACTGACCTGGCACCGAATCCAGATTTTTTGCAGGCTGGAGAACGGGAGAACAACGGAGGAATCTGGCAACCAAGACCCAGCACAACCCGGCCAAAAAACGCCGAACAATGCGGGTCTGAAAACAGGGCCCTCCAAGTTGGGTCAGGTGTTGACCAGGCTTTATGGTTCCACCACCTTGGGTGCAGGCTTTTGTTGCTGGGTTGATGACCCCCATAGTACAGATATTGGTTCCACCGGATTCCACCGGATTCCAATGTTCCAAAGATTTCCAAGTGCCAGGATGTTCCCAAATCGCGGGGTGGCATGAGTTTCCCGGCTTGTAAGGTACAAGTACTGCAGGATTCCCAAGTTCCAGAGTAGCAAACTTCTGCAGGGTTCCAAGGATCCAGGGTTCCAAGGCTGTAGGATTCCCTGGGGTTCAAAGCTCTCAGGGTTGAGGTCCAAGCTGCCAGGGAGGTTGCGAACTGGGAAATTCTGATGATTTTGGAAGAAATTTCAGAGGTGTGGTCTTGGGGAAATTTGGGGATGTTTTAATTCCCCGAAGAGTTTAACCTGGTCTTGCGGAACGTGCCGGCAGCTCTTTTTTTAGCGTGCTGTTTTTTTGTGGAACTTCCCGGTCTTTCGTTAGAAACTTCCCCGGGAGGTTAATTGAAGGCACTTCTTGGGTGAAATTCTTGTTGAACATTTGGGGAATTTCATGGGATTTTCGGTGATGTTTTCTCGTTCCGGGTGATTTGTTGACCGGGTTTTTTTTGGGGACCCTCCCTTGACTCGTGGGGAAGTTTTGAGGACAATGCTGAGGGGCTTCCAAGCGAAAAAAAGGTCCATATGGGGCAATCCACAGCGATAACGAAATACGACCCAAATGGTCGACCCTTTGCGAATGTGGTGAGTTCGAAGTGCTCTCCCCATCTTTGGTCTCTTCATAACATTTATGATACATTTATGACAAGTAGATATTGGAAATGAAACTTGGACTCGGCAATCCATTCAAAATATCTGGCATGCTGCATGAGTTGTGGAGGTGGTGCCGGAGCAGTGCATTTGGACTGCGGGGAATCACCAGCCGACCCCCTCCAAAGTGACTGTACAAAGGGGGAAACATGTGAGATTAGCCATACAAGGCATCAGTTCTATATGGAATACATATGGATTTTACGACTTTTACGCCCCGACAAAAAGATTCTGGGATAGATACTCTGGATGGATTGTAGCTATGTGGAATGTGTAACATGATGCATATTATATATATATACACTGGTTGGTGGTTTGGAACATTTTTTAATTTTTCCATATATTGGGAATAATACTCCCAACTGACTCATATTTTTCAGAGGGGCTGAAACCACCAACCAGTATATATTCATAGTTATGGGCACAAGTTATGGGTATAGTTGAGTTAAGAGGTTAATGCAGTATTTTTCACAGAAGTTGTCATCGATTTCACATCGTTTCACAGAAGTTGCCATGGTTTCGCAAGCATCCTAATAACATTTGGGTCTGATTGCTGCGTAATGGACTGAATTGGTTCAACAAATTTTTGAGCCTCTTAACGATACCACGCGAACATAGATACATGACTACATGGGGAGTTCCATAAATCCGGGATCCCCAATAGTTGGATGGTTTATTTTGGACAATCCTCTTGAAATGGATGATGACTGGGGGTAGCCCTATGACTTAGGAAACCTCCATATGGCATGATAATACTCCCAGCAAGTGATCTGTTTTGTGAAATTTTCCAGGACCAGCACCATTAAGCCACTCGGCGATAGAAACAGAGGGGCCAGTTATGACCGGTTGGTCATGAGATCCACTTACCCTCTGGTTATGACTAACATAGCTATAGCAATCGTATAGATGGCCCATAGAAATAGATGGTTTACCTATTAATAGCATGGTGATTTTCAATGGCGAACTGTTAGTCATAACCAGATGGTATGTGTAAAAAATATGTTCCGTTCTATTCTATCTTCTGTAGTCCATTCTCCTATATTCTGTGTCTTGTTCTATTCTATTCCATTCAGTTCAATTCTATTCTCTCCTATATTTTTATTCTTTTGTGGTTTCTCTATTCTATTGTATACAGTATACACATATTTATATTCTGTTGTTGTATTTCATTCTGTAGTTTATGTCCTGTATATTCTACATACTACAATATAAATCTATTCTATATTTATTATGTTCAAGACTCTCTTCTATTCTATATGATAGTTCTCTTCTAATCTCCATTCTTTATTCTCTGCTCTCTATTAATCTATTCTTTTGTCTAAAGTATCTATTCTTTCTATTCTATTCTATTCTGTTCTATTCTATCCTATCCTATCCCATTCTATATATGTATAACTCTATGACCTACTATATATTCTATTCTGTCTTTCTTCTTGGCATACCGCAGCCATTCTGCTCTTCTCCTGTCCTATCGTTTACCCATCCAGTGGGTCTCCATTGTTCCCACTCTCTCACACCTATCGTCCAATCGACAGAGAGCTACGGACTGTCTCTTCTTTTTGTCTTCCAGACCATCTCTCTCATCTCAGTCTCATCTCAGATCTCATTTCTCGATCTTATATATCTTAGGAATCTATCAATTCCGTTCATTCCACTCTAACCACAATTTTGGATCTAGATCAGATCTAGTCTTCTATTGCGGCTCGGAAGCTGCTGACGTTTCTAACTCACTCTACTTTGGGGCTGGTCAACAGGATCGTTTTTTTTACCGTTCAAAAGGTGAGTGGTTGGTGGTTGAAAGTCCCCAAAGTCGCAGAGTCGGCCGGTTTTGTCATGTTCATCTCATGGGGCCCTGGTGCTCCAATTGTTGGTGTACCCAGCCAGACTTGGTGTTTCATCCCAGTAGATTGGAAAAAACCATGTTTTTTTTTGCACCTGCTCCTTAAACACCAACTCCTTTCTGCCCCTTTTCTGCCTTCTTCTTCTTGGTTGCTTGTGGCTGTAGAATCAGACAAAGGGTCAGGGGGGCAACATAAAAGACAAAGCAGAAACAAATAGCACAACAGCTTGAAAAGAACAACAGGACAAAAAAAAACAGAAAAGAAGGAACACAGACTAGCAACCATGGAAACACACAGGCTACAATTTCAAACCCTGCCAGGCATGAAGCAAAATATCAAGGCAGCCTTCTTCATCGCTTTCGCCGCATGTGCTGTGGTGGCTTCTGCCACCCTCTGCACCCCTGCCCTGGGGAGGCAGGTTTTCCACCTCGCCCAATGTGTCCTCACATGCCTTCCTCTGGGGGCCCTCTTCTCAATGGCCCCTAAAAAGCGCAGGGGAGGAGGCAAGAGGCAAGGGCAAAGGAAAGGGGGATCCTGGTGATGGGGTGGATGAGGAGGAAGGGGCAGAGGGGGGAATGGTGATGCGGTGGATGAGGAGGGGGAGGAGGCAGAGGAGGGCCAGGCAGTGAAGAAGAGAAAGCGAGGCCCAACAGTACCACCTTCAGGACTGACATGTGTTTGCATGAGTGTAAGTTTGCATGTGCCTACTTGTGGAACTGCAATTCCCTTTACAACCACCACTACTATGACTACCACTACTACTACTACTGCTACTACTACTATTATTACTACTACTACTACTACTAGTAGTACTACTACCAGTACTACTAAGTGCCCCAAGGTACTACTATTACTACTACTACTACTCCTACTACTACTACTACTACTAGTAGGTACTACTAGTAGGTACTACTAGTAGGTACTACTAGTAGGTACTACTAGTAGGTACTACTAGTAGGTACTACTACTACTACTACTACTTCTACTTCTACTACTACTACTACTACTACTAGGTACTCCTAGGTACTACTAGGTACTCCTAGGTACTACTAGGTACTAGCTAGTACTACTCCTACTGTAAGTATGTATCTACCTGTGGAATTACCACCCCCATTACAACCACTACTACTTTGACTACTACTACTTTGACTACTACTACTTCCATTACCACTATCACTACCACTACCACTCCCACTACCACTACCACTACTTTACTACTACTACTTTACTACTTTACTACTACTACTATTTCTACTATTACTACTACTATTACTACTACTATTACTACTACTATTACTACTACTACCTCTACTACTAGTACTACAAGTACTAGTAGTACTGGTAGTACTACTGGTGCTACTGCTACTAATACTACTACCACCACTACCATTACCACTACCACCACCAGCACTTTTACCACCACAGATTCTACTACTGCTACAACTTCCCCCACTTGTACTACTAGTACTACTAGTACTACTACTGCTGCTGCTACTGCTACTACTACTACTACCACCACCACCACTACTCCTACTCCTACTACTACTACTACTTCTACTTCTACTACTACTACTACTGCTTCTTGAACTGTTACTACTCCATTGCATCCTTACTTTTTACCATTGCCTTGTATTGCTTACTACTATTACTGCTACTGCTACTGCTACTGCTACTGCTACTACTACTACTACTACTACTACTGGCTGCAGGCTACTGACTACTGACTACTTGTTTACTACTTACTATGAAGAGCTTACTACTACTACTACTACTGCTGCTGCTGCTGCTACTATTTCTACTACTATTCGAAGGAAGTTTAGAAGTGAAACTTCCGACAATATGGACAGTTGAAAAGCAGAGGTGAGAAGAGTCAGAAGAGACAAGATCAGAAGAAAGAAGATGCAGATGCGCGAAAAGATAGGAAAGTCGCGATTCACTGTGTTTTTTCCAATGATTTGTGGCTCCGGAGGGTCGAAAGTAGGCTCGCTAAAGCGGCGGGTGCGGAGCCAGCTGGCCAGATGAGACATGAAAAAGTGCACGCCGTTGTGGCGCGAAGCACATTTCCAAGTCAAAATGGACAAAACACTAGAGGAGCGGACCACTTTTGGAAGTTGCGATGTCGAAAAAGTGCACGCCGTTGTGGCGCGAAGCACATTTGGAAGGCAAAATGTACAAAACACACCAATGTCGGACCACTTTTGGAAGTTGCGATGTCGAAAAAGTGCACGCCGTTGTGGCGCGAAGCACATTTGGAAGGCAAAATGTACAAAACACACCAATGTCGGACCACTTTTGGAAGTTGCGATGTCGAAAAAGTGCACGCCGTTGTGGCGCGAAGCACATTTCCAAGGCAAAATGTACAAAACACACCAATGTCGGACCACTTTTGGAAGTTCCGATGTCGAAAAAGTGCACGCCGTTGTGGCGCGAAGCACATTTCCAAGTCAAAATGCACAAAACACACGGTTCGGACCACTTTTGGAGGTTCAGATGTCGAAAAAGTGTCGAAAAAGTGCACGCCGTTGTGGCGCGAAGCACATTTCGAAGTCAAAAGTGTAAAAAACTGAGGGTTTTGAGCCTTTTTTGACGTGAAGATGTCGAAAAAGTAGACACTGATTAACTTAACTAACTTGACTAACTTAACTAACTCACTAACTTAACTACCCATAACTTCGACGACAACAGCAACAGCACAGCAACAGCAACAGCAAACAGCAACAGCAACCAACAACCAACAACCAACAACCAACAACCAACAACCAACAACCAACAACCAACAACCAACAACCAACAACCAACAACCAACAACCAACAACAACAACAACAACAACAACCAACCAACAACAACCACCACCACCACCAACAACAACAACACACAACACACAACACACAACACACAACACACAACACACAACACACAACACACAACACACAACAACACAACAACACAACAACACAACAACACAACAACACAACAACACAACAACACAACAACACAACAACACAACAAGACAACAAGACAACAAGACAACAACACAACAACACAACAACACAACAACAACACAACAACAACACCACACAACACCACACAACAACAAAACACAACAACACACCACAACACACCACAGCACACCACAACACACCACAACACACCGCAACACACCACAACACACCACAACACACCACAACACACCACAACACACCACAACACACCACAACACACCACAACACACCACAACAACAACAACAACCACAAACAGACAACAACAACAACAACCACACCAACAACAACACACCACCCCAACTCACAACAAAGTACGAACTTTACATACTACGAACTACACAACTACACAACGACACACAACTACAAACTAGCAACTCAACAACTACAACAACCACATCAGCAAAACACATCCGACAACCAACAACAACAACTAACACTAACAACAACTAACAACAACTAACAACAACTAACAACAACTAACAACAACTAACAACAACTAACAACAACAAACAACAACTAACAACAATAAACAACAACAAACAACAACAAACAACAACAAACAACCTACTACTACTACTACTACTACTACTACTACTACTACTACTACTACTACACAACAACTACAACCACACACAACAACAACAACTACACACTACAACTACAACTACAACAACTACAACTACAACTACAAAACAACTACAGCTACAACTATATGACTGCAACTACACTACACTAATTACATTACACCACAACTACAACTCCACTACGCTACAACTACAACTACAGTTGCAGTACATCACACTACATCCAGCAGTTGTGGGTGAGGTGACCACTGCAACCATTGCAACCATTCCAGCAAACACAACTCCAACCACCTTTCGGTCAATCAGTGGATTCGCTCTGCCATCCGTGATTCACAACAACCAACGTCTCCTATAGGTTTCCTATTCTGAAACTTCCGCCACCGCCTTGTGCGGTACTACTGGTACTATTACTATTACTTTTACTAGTACTAGTACCAGTACTACTACTACTACTACTGCTGCTGCTGCTGCTGCTATTACTACTACTCCTACTTCTACTGCTACTATTATTATTGCTCCCTCCTTTCCTTTTTCCCTTCCTTGCAATTTCTCTTCTTTGTCTCTTTATTACTTTTGTCCTGGCAGGAGAAACGCGCTGCAAAGCCTTGACTTGGGGGCAAGGGCAATGCAAGCTGAAGGCACTGCCGAATTCCAAGTTTTGTGGGAACCATAAGGGCAAGCAGCCTGATGGCCTAGCCCCAGAAGACAAGGAAGTCAATGAGGAAGCCAAGGAAGATGTGCAGGAGGAGGTCCAGGAGGTGGTCCAGGAGGCGGTCCAGGAGGCAATGGAGTTGGTGCCCTATGACAAGCCAACCCTCCATTTTTTGCCTGCGTACCTGGACATTGACATGTTCTTTGTCCCCCTCGATGTGGCTGAGGGGGCACATCTCAAATTTCTGGTCTTCAACTGCAGGGGCCACCTTGAAGATCTATTCAGAGCGCCCCCCATACCTGCAGCTCTTCAGTCATCCAGTCGCCCTCTTTGTACCTGTGCCTGACGCCCACCAGGTCCAAGAATACAAGCAGCTTCTATGCACAGCCTTGTACAAAAAAGGCGTTGAGATCCCTCTGCCAACTTCCCCGCCCTTTCAGAACTATTTCAATGGTTCTAATGTGGCCAAAAGAACCATCAAGGTCACAGCAGCCCAAGCCCAGGCTGCATTGGAAACAGTGGGGGTGGAAGTGGTGTGGGCTGCACAATTTGGAGGCAAGACCCCCCTGGAAATTTGTAAGACCTTGTTCAGCAACCTGCTCCCCAAGCCCATGGCCTACCCCATGGCCTTTGATCTGGGGTCTCAATCACCAGACCCCCAGCGCATTTGCTTGCTTGGCCTCCAGGGCGGAAAGGCAACTCTGGATATTTTTGGGGGGAGGTACAAAGCTTACATCCACCCCATTTTGCCAGGGATGTTTGACGAAGACGACCCTATGGTTTGGGGAACCCTGGAGGTGAGGAGGGAAGGGGGGCCAGGGTCTGAGGTTGGGAAATTTGTGCAAGCATATTCACCCGTGAGCCATCTGATAAAGGCCACCAGTGACTATGCCATGGCACAACCAACCTCCATGAAGCAGCTCCGGAGCAGAAAGGTTGGCCTCATGAATTTGGTTGACACCATAACCTGCAACCTTGCCAAAGTGGGTGGAGTGAGGCTGGAAGTAAGGGCAAGGCCCAGCAATGGCACAGCCATGGAGGAAACACTGAGGGGTTCAGAAGACATAATGGAAGAGTTGTGCCACTACATCAGCCACCCTGAAAGTCCATTGGTACTCAAGCAAATCCCTTTACAATTTTACAGAGATTTCATCAGAAAAGAGCTCAAAGGGGCTTTGGAAGGAGCAACTTTCTCTGGCATGCGGGATTCAGGGCCAACCCCAGAGCAGCTTCCTATTTTTGCTGCTAAGGTCCAACAATGGGCCTGGCTCCTGAGTAACATTGGCTTCGCTTCTGGCCAACTCAAAAGGTTCATTAAGAATGGGGTGTCCTGCCAAAATTTGGTGGCCCCCAAAAGGGCAGCTAGACCACCAAGCACACCCAAGACACCCAAAAGACACCCCAGACCAAGCCACCCACAACTTACCCCACAAAGAGACACCCCAGTGGAACCACCACAAGACCAGCCACCTGCCATGCCACAAAATGCACCAAATTCCTAAACCCTAAAACCTAATGATCCACTGGGATGAAGCAGCCATGGCATTGAGAAAAAATCCATAGCAGTTTGATTCGTGGCCTTCGCTGAGGCCACCGACTATCTTGAAGGCGATGAAGTTACCCAAGCTTCGGAAGGTCACCGGTATGTTTTCGACATGCTTGGGCGAACATCTAATATGGATACAGATGGATAACTATGGATATTTTGTAGATGAATATGGATCAAGAACGCAAATATTGCAAATATCAATTTAAAATAAAACAACTAGAGATATTCCCTAATGTGAAGATGTTTTCAGTGAGTCTCAGGCCATGTGGTGTACCAGCTGGAGTTCTTGCCACATGGATGCCAACTCGACAGCTGAAACAGCTTGCTATTGAAAATGGCATAATTTCTCGTGGATTTGCCCAACAAATGGTGATTTTCCCTAGTTTTCTGTATGTTTACCATTGGTTACCCAATTGGTTCCCTATGACAGGAGGCTGACGACAGTGACTCTCGTTGGTGGACGCGTTCGGGCTTGGGCTTAGAATGTCCTTTGACTGGCTTCCCGATCAGGAGTCGCAGTGCTCGAAGAGACCTGTTTTCGTAGGGTTTTTTCGTTTCGGAAGTGAGAAGCATCTGATGCGATTTTAAGTGGATATGGAGGGACTTGGATTTAGGGTACCCATATCAGATTTGTAGCTATATAAATTATATAATCCACTTGATATCACTTGATAATATAGATAGGATTTAGGTGTCACTGATATCTTAGCGATCGAGATTTGGGGTACCCATGGGTACCCGTTAAGAGCGCAGGCTCTTGCCGTATCCTCCATTCAAACTGCGCGTTGATCCTCTGAAGCCAAGTTGCTTGGTGAACAAAGCCTGCAGGGATTGAGTTTCTTGATGTTTCTTAGGGATTTTCTTGATCACCTGGCCAGTGCTTGTGTTAAAAATAGAGAGTGCAACCAACGTGAAGCTATTTTTTTGGGAAAGGCTTCGACTGAGTTGAACAGTCAACGTATCACCGTATCACTGAGCGTTGGCGCAGCAACCAATATGATCCCATCAATCTACCCTCTGGTAATTTAACATAGCTATGGAAAATCACCATTTTTAATGGGAAAATCCACTATTTCTATGGTCATTTTCAATAGCTATTTTGACATAACCAGAGGGTAATCCAATTTTGGCAAGCCACATTCTAGGAGATGTTTCGTGTGTTTCATTGGTCATTTGTCAATTCCTCGATTCGTGAGCCATCAGGGGATGGGGGGCTGAGATTTGCCGTGCCAAGCTGCCAAGGTCCCCAGATCTTGATTGATGGGAAATACCTCGCGATGCAGCTGATTGTGGATGGAAAAGCCCTGGGTTTGCGACAACTGGTGGCCTCAGACATTCATGCGCTGGACACCTACATCCAGCGATGCAAGTTTTTTGGACCGGGAAAAAGGAGGGGGACCCAAAGGCCGGAAATCCATAGATCACCAGCCACATCCGGGGGCCTGTGATTTGGAAAGATTGGTCCTGGTGTGTCTTGGTCGACAAATCAGTGCTGAGTAAGTCTTAGTAACTTAGTGTTAACATAAATCAGCATCGTTACTAAGATTTATGTAAGTTACTAAGAAAAATCAGTGCTGGTTAACATAAATCGTGTTCATTTCTGAGAAACATCTGGGACTCGTTGCGGTAATAGCGGTAACCATCCCTAACTCGCGAGTTGGGCACTGCTCGAGAGCCAGCTATCGAGCCGATGGCCCGAGGTTGGGTCCGTGGCGCCCAGGGATCGCCCAGAAACTGGCGCAAGTACCTTGGAGATCGATGGAGGAAGATCATGAAGAAAGATAAAAACATCTCTGAATAACAAAAATCACAAAAAACTCAGTTGATACTCCACTGATCATAAATTATATAAATTCATACCATTGATGCTCCATAGATTTATTCTTTTTTTTGCATGTTCGGCTGCTTCGGGGCATGAGACAGCTGGACACACGAGTATGCTGTTGGAGTTGCGACCCATGGTGCATTTTCTGGGCAATGGCGGGAATCTGGAAGACTTGTTCGAATGTTGGGCATGTTGGCCAAATGCTAATGAGTTTCACCAAATGCTAATGAGTTTCACCAAGTTTCACTTTGGCCTGATATTTTGATATATTTTGCCCAAAACCTGGTTATGGATGTTATGGGTTGCATGTCAGTGCAGCATGTAAGGAGATGATGACGGCTCCCACAAAGGCAGGACTTGTGTATCTGCGGGTGTGGCTCTGGGGTGTGGGGTGATTGCCACGAAATGATTGATGATTTAGACTGCGGTGCAGAAAGTTAGAATGGCTTTGATATCATATATCCCTGTACCATATACTGTAAAACTTGACCTTATAGCCAACATATATGGTATGAAAGTAAGTTCCCTTTCAGTCGCGTATGAAGAATCGAACGGTATTTTCAAAGTATTGAGACGAGAGAGAGAGAGAGAGAGAGAGAGAGAAAGAGAGAGAAGCTGTCAGCGTCAGCTCTAGATTTTGTTCATGAGGACAGGGACAGCACAAGTGGATACAACGAGAGTTCCATTTGTTTTGTTGGCTTTTCCGCACGCTTTTCAGGGTACGGCTGTTTTATGTGCATTTTACTCCATGCCTGCCATGTGAGAGACGTGTGGGCGGGTAGCGGGGGGTGTGTTGATAAAATCACTCGCTCTTGATGCAATAAATCCGCGTCGCGGCGTACGACCGGACCGTTGTTTTACTCTAATATATCAGTTATGTCCACGATAGTTCCAAGATAATGAATATACATTATATATATATATACATTACCATACATTACCATATGCAGGCATCTCTTCATGCATAAGGATGTTGTAGAATAAAAGTTACCTTGGTGGGGCAGGCTTTGGGACTATTCAGACTGCCAAGATGCGAAAGAATAAGCACACAACCTTGAATGATGTCAAGGCTTGCTTGGAGGCGTGAATATACATATAATGCATGTGATGGATGCGTGTATGTGATGCGATGTGATGTGACGTCATGTGACGTGACGTGACGTGACGTGACGTGATGTGATGTATGTAATGTGGGTAATATACATGTAATGTTTGCAATATATGTATATAATGTATGCAATGTATGTGATGTATGTAATGCATGTAATGCATGTAATGCATGTAATGCATGTAGTGTATTGTATGCAATGTATGTAATGTATGTAATATATGGAATGAATGTACCGTATGTAATGTATGTATTGTATGTAATATATGTAATGCATGTAATGTGTGTAATGTATGTAATGCATGTAATGTATGCATGTATGTATGTGATGTATGCAATGTCTGTAATGTGTGTAATGTGTGCATATAGTGGTTATATAATGTATGTAATCTATGCAATGTATGTACGGCATGGAATGCAATGTATGTATATAATATATGTAATTTATATATGTATGTATGTGATGAATGTGATGTATGTAATGTCTGCAATGTGTGTGATGTGTGCAATGTATGTAATGTATGTAATGTATGTAATGCATGTGATGTATGTAGTGTATGTAATGTATGCAATGTGTATATATATATATAAACATATAAATGTACTGTATGTATATATATATATGTGTTAATGTAATGTAACGTAATGCAATGACATGTAATGTAATGTGATGCGGTGCGATGTGATGCGATGCGATGTGATGCGATGTGATGCGATGTAATGTAAGCATTGTCGCACCTCCTAAGTCTAGTGTTTTTGCGCCAGCCCGGGCCAGCCCCTAGATTCCCTAGATCCAAGCCTGTTGCTACGCTTGAGGCGAGGCGAGAGCAAGCTGCCCATGAGCTTCAAAAGATGCGAATGAGAACTCGCAGCGAACTGCGAAAACTCCACCGAATCCAGGAGGGTCTAAGCACCTATTGGGGCCCTATTGGGCCTATTGGGTGGTAATTTTTAAGCGGCTGATCATTGAAGTGGTATTTCACTCATCACACTCATCAGGAATCGGCTCACAACTGGTGCCATGGGTTGAGATGGGTTGAGGGGGTAACGTCAATTTCTGGGTATCCTGAATGCCCTGAAGTTCGAGAGTTGAACAATTTTATGGTAGAGTTTCCATTGTTTCCATTTTTCCCAAATGTTTGATTAAATGAACCCGTTGATTGAATCCATTTGTCAAAGTGAGTCCATGGAGTCAAAAAGTGGGGGCCCCGGTTGCTTTGAGCAGGCCACCAGTGGGTTGGGGACAAGCAAAGCCTAGACCTGCAAGACCGTCGCAGGAAAATCGACTTTCACAACTCGTTCAGACGAACGCGACGAACGAAGCAGAGATGGAGAGTCGAGCCGAATTTGAACCAAATGCGGAACCAGTGGAACCACTGGAATCATTGGCCGATGGCATTTTGTTTAGGCTTGAACTGTGAGTGGGAGATGTACAGCCCCTTTCCCCAGCAGAATTTTGTTGAAAATCCGAGGATCAGCCGGTCCTACCGAGGTGAAACTCTTTGTCTCGAATCTCACCTATGGATACCATCTGGTTATTTAACATAGCCATGGAAAATCACAATTTTTAGTAGGTAAACCATCTATAAATGGATCATTTTCCATGGCTGTGTTAAATTACCAGCGGGTATGTTTTTTTCGGTGTCAAGTCACTTTGTCGTGAAGGCCCATGGGGATTTCGTTCCAGTTGAAGCATTGAAGGATCAGAACAGACATTCTTTGACTCCAGGGGGCTACGGCAAAACTGATGCATCGATGCATTTTCAGCACATTTTCAGCATGTGATTCTCCGAATCTCATGCTGTGCCAGCCTAGCTGGTTGGTCAACCTGTTGACCGTTGAGGGTCGTTGGCAACTGAATGTTGCGATTCCTCGGCCGAGGGGCCAAATACGGGGGTGCACAAGGGCGCCGCCGAATTCAGTGCTCGTTGCGTCTCCTGGTTGGTTTTCGGGCTGAGCTGGGTCTAAAATGTTGACAGAAATCTTATGTTGACAGAAATCTTAGGACCAAATGAGGCAAATATGATCAAATATGATAGATATATCTAGGACATAGTCTTCATCCACTAACAGTGACCACAAGAATCATCTCTTTGGTTGAGGTTTCCTATCAACCTCCATCTATGGCTGTGTCTGAAAATTGGGTTTTTGTGGCAACGTGGGGAACATCATGATCAACCCTTGGATGAACATTCGAGGGAATGCTGGCTGTTTTCACAGGTACCGCTGACTTCAAAATCGAAGAATGCCTTTATTCATATGGGGGTTTCCCAAAATGGGGGTACCCGGGTACCCCCAAATCATCTATAAAAATAGAGGACTTTCCATTCTAAACCATCCGCTTTGGGGATCCCCGATTTATGGAAACCACCAATATTTTATTCACGTCGCTTCGCGACGGCAACCGCCCGCACCGCATCGTTGGGCAGCCGCTCGTAACTGCCAATGATGTCGGCCATTGAGACCAAAAACATCCGAAAGTACTGATTGTCGGAAAAAAAAACGCGAAGAATTTGATAGCCATGTATAGCGGACCAACGCAGTTCAAAAAATAACGAAAACATGAAAAAACGGCGAAATTGCTGTTATTTACAGTGTTTTTGCGCGGTGAGAAGCAGAAACCACTGCAAACACCATGGTTTTTGAGGGTCAGGTGGCCAAAAACACTGTAATTTACAGTGTTTTTTTAACCAACGTCAAAAAACACTGGTATTTACGATGTTTTCATTCACACCGTAACATAAAACAGCGTAATTTACGAGGTTTTTTGGAAGTTTTGAAGCTAGCCGTCAAGCATGCAGAAAACAGAAAAACACTGTAAAAACCAGTGTTTCTGCTATCACAAAACGACGAAAATCAGTCCGAAAACGGGTCCAAAAACTCAAAAATCCGCCTCCGGGCCAGGCCACCTGCGGAACCGCAAAAAAAGATGTTGCAAACCAAAAAATTGAGGTCAAAAAGTTGAAAAACACGTTTTTTTTCACTTTTCGCTTGCCGATTTTGGACGGGCGCGTTCACGAACAGGTGTCTTCCGTACTGTTTTTTACAGTGTTTTTTGAAGGCGAGCGTCACGACCTATCAAAAACAGGAGGTTTTGGCCGAAAAATACCCCCCCCCCAGGTAAACCTGTAACCTTTTACGAGTGCCATCCGGAAGATCACGCCCCAGCACCTTCGGTGCGGGCGGATTTTTGTTTGAACCATTTATGGAAACCACCAATATTTTATTTTTGTTTGAACACTTTTGTGCCTGGCTTGTTGTCCCTCTGATCCCTCTGTACCCAGCGATTTCGCCCTACAAAACGCGCTGCATTTGAAACGAAAATTGTCTTGGAAGATGGCGCTTGCATCGCGCTTGCGCGGCATGGCTTGCACGATGTGGGAGTTTCCATTCGTTGCTCAACTGTGTGTTTTGAATGCAGGGCCAACTGCCAATTGAGGGAGAACGCACCAAACACAGGCAGGAGTCGAGTTCTGCTGTGTACGCCACAAAAAAGGTGGTGGTAGTACTCTTTGTATCATCAGCAGGGTGAAGGATTGGCAGAATCAAGTTCTGAGATGTTTCAAGATGCCATCTCTCGCTGCATTCACCCCAGCTGATGTGAGGGGTTTTGTAAAACTGTCCAGTCCTGTGAGGGGTTTCGAATGTCATATTTCTTCATATTTCAGTGCAAGACCGGCACCGCGCGGGTTGAAATTCATGTCTGCAGTTCCAGCTGTGCAACGGTGCAACCTGTGAGTGGGTGGCAGTTTGGATGCCTTGAAAGTGGCCAAACCGTGGCAGCCGTCGTGACCATGGCTGGCGCTGAAAAGTGCGCGACAGGTCTTATCTCAGGTTGGACAACTGGTCGACATTTGTCATGATGTGATTGTATCATAATATCACCAACACATCACCATATGCATCATATGCTCAAGCTCAGGATTCCCCATCATTCTCCACTTAAATCAGATATTTTTTCATCCCCTTTCATCCCATTTCTCCATTGGCTTTCCATGGTGGCCCCCTTGTCAGGCCTGGAGACAGCTGGCACGTCACTGTGACCTACGAAGTCAGGAGTTGATGACGAGGATTCACGAGCTTCCAGTGGCTTGACATTTGTCGATGGAATATCTTGGGGAATATCACCATGAAAGCCATTTGGAAATCCCATGGGAAATCCATGGATGGAAGATGTTTGGAATGGCCTCAGTCTATTTGAAGATTCCGGAAAGGCTAATCATTGATGTATTTTTTTGATTTGTTGATTTGGGTGGTGATATTATCACTGATCATTGCGAAGAAAGTGCATTCAACAGTGGCGATTCATTCAACAGTGAACGTTGCAAGTATCGAGGGACTTCCTAAACAACAGAATCTGAACATATCCACCGCCAATCCATGGTCCATTTCTGGAAAGGGGATTGCAAATGGTTGGGGGTTGGGGCCAGATGGGCAACGATTAGTATTGGAAGTGGATAATGGCAGGCTCTGATGCTCCAAGCGGGTTTGAATACGTTGATGGCTCAGAGTCAAAACTAAGGAAGATATTATAGAGTATCACATGAATCATATACTCTAATGTAGGATATATCGTCATTTAATTAATTGCATTTCCGTCGATTGGCATGATCATGGCCTCATGAGGCCAGTGATTACCACTTTTTTCGGCATTTTTTGGCCGGGTTCCAATTTGCGGCCACCTTCTTGGACCCCAAAAAAGGTAAAAAAAGTAGCAGCGGCTCGCATCCATTTGAGCTCAAAATGGCCATTTCTTGGATCTGATTGGTGGGGCCTATCCGGACTGGAACTACTTATACCCAATTTCTTGATTATCCATAGGATGTATATATATATATATGCGTATATATATATAATATCATATAATAATATATATATATATATATATATGTCCATATACTAATTATATATAGCCTATATATATAGCCTATATATATATATCCATCCTATAAGGAATGATAACCCATAGGAGGGAAAGCGTTTTCAACAAAGCTGCAGTGGGAACCGAGGTGGTCTCGAAGGCGTCCAAGTTCAAGGCAGATCCAAATCTCCGACCTGTCAATACCCGTTATTGTTTGGGGCCTGTGGTTCTATTATATATATATATGTATACATATATACAGCATATTATATATACATATATACATATACACATACATATCATACTACATTATATATATGATTATATATTATATGTACACATACATATCATATTATATATGTGTATACATGTATGTATATATGTATATATAATCTATTCAATATCAGAGGGATGAACTTATGATTTTTTCCAGCATGTTCACTCGGTGGACTTTCACTGGAGGTGACTGTGCCGAAACCATATCCTGGCGTGCAGTACAGGCCGCAGCTTCGAAGAGAGTGGAGATCATGACAGCCGTGGATAGAGAAAACAATAACTACGGGATATCTTGAAGCCACCGCAAGCAACCTCACCATGCCCAAATGTCTTTGTACAATTATAGTTATATATATATATTATATACAATGTATCTATGGTATATATATATTTATACATAGATAGTTCAATAGTTCATCATAGTTCCATAGTACCCAGGACTGTGACATGATGAAATGCAATGTGCCCAGGTTGGGGCCCAAACAGTCATCCCGGAGAGTGGACCTTGTCCTTCCATTTTTTTTCGATTCAAGATACAGCTACTAGCATTCAAAAAAGGGGAAGAGCTATATAACTATATAACAATATATAACATACTGTGGATGGAAGAAATCCTGCACCACCTTGGATGGTTGAAACCCTATAGATAATGGGATAAACCATCTATCAACTGGTGCAGGATTTCTTCCATCCACAGTAGATAAGGCTTACTGACCACATTTTCTCGCAGGCGCTCCAAGCACTTGGAGGAGCGCTTTGGAAAAGCGGTTAAATTTTCCACGGCATTTTGGGAGGTTTCGGGTCATTTCTTGGCTTCAAAACTATTGCTTTGGATCAACATAATATCGGGCTGAAGTGAATAAATCCCTGGTTGATGGTGAATTTAAATGGGCGATCGTGCCAAAAAACAATGGTGGTCAAATTGAGATATAATGTAGGAAAACCATGGAAACCCAAGAATAAATCTACCATTTGGGGGATGGTTTATGTATTATTATAGGGTTTATCACATTATTTATCTACTTAGCCACCCAGTGGGCGAAACCAATGACGTACTTGCTGATTCAACTAGAAACCGTACTTGGTGTGTTGTTTCGCGGGGATAGTCAGGTGGGTAGGCAATATGTAGGTAATAGTCGGTTTATTCACGTTTGCTGGTTATTTATGTATTTTGTTGGTTGCTTTGCTCCTTCTTTTTCATAGATTCGACGACATATCAAAAGTGTTGTTAATTATTATGATTAAAAACACCCTTGAAGATCAAGGTCTGAACACCGACCTGTGGTGCAAGATCTCTTTTTTAATGATGTCGTTGCGAATGAGACATCCAAATTAGACTCATATCCGTGTCAAAAGACGCTGGCTTGCTGTCTCCAGGAGAGATATTCCCGATTTGCGGAAAATGGCGCCATCGTAGTTGGACAGGCACTTTCGATGCATCCATGAATTGAAGGCGTAGATGCCATGATGCATCATTTCCATTTCCCGAAACCTTACCGGCAACAAAAAACCGTAGAGTTCTTTAGAGTTCTTGGTGATTTTTCCATATTTTTCCTGTTTCATCCGTGAATTATAAGTGAATTAGATCCCGAGTGTTTTTCCTGTCCCCTTTTTTCCAACTCGCCAGTTGGAAGCGGATTCGGCGACCGGCGAGTGGCTCCGGATCAGCGGAAACATCTTCTTGCCGGTGCGCGTGGGACAGCAACTCAGCTGCGCAACTAGGGACCTGAGCCCAAAAAGTGGTTGGTGGTTAGGAAGGCTTTCCTTTCTGAAGAGTTGGGCACATGAAAAAATTGGATTCTCAGTTTGTACAATAGTTTGTACAGTATCCATCATCCCATATTATGCTGCACTCTCGCAGATCGTGATGACCATCCCCAACCGGAGGTTTGATTTCTCATTGACTTTGCCACATTGGTACTGCAGGATAATTCCGGAAGAAGTGCGAAAAACAAAGGCCAGATAGCTGGGGATATCTTGAGATATCTTTGGATATTGATATACCATACTTCATGAGATAACCCCCAAACTAGGTAGGTCCTCGATTCCATAAGGTCTATGTATTAAAAAAGAACCAAGCACTGAAATTCACAGAATCTGAAAAACATGTTTTCTTTAAAACAAATCCATTCTTTTCGACAGTCCATAGATAATCCATAGATAATCCATAGATAATCCACAGATAATCCCATAGATAAATGAAATAATCCCATAGATAATCCCATTCTCCAATGATTCATAGATGGATGTGGGTCAAAATGGAAGACCATTAATGGGACCACAGATGTGAATGTCTAGTTTAGTATTAACCATCCATATTATTCAATAATTTTGGGGTACCTAATTTTGACCCATACCCAGATAATTCCATAGGAAATCCATAGGAAATCCATAGGAAATCGTTCCACTCCCTGATTTCCACCCAGGGGACCCAGGATTCACATCTTGGACGAGGTGATTGATCCTCCGGTCTCCACCAACATGAAGTTTGGGCCCGATCAAACTGTAGCTTGGAGCTATATCCATGGCAGGGGATCATGCAAACAATATATACATGTTGATTGTATATACATATATAAGTCATATATATATATATACATGTTGATTGTATATACATATATAAGTCATATATATATATACATGTTGATTGTATATACATATATAAGTCATATATATATACATGTTGATTGTATATACATATATAAGTCATATATATATATACATGTTGATTGTATATACATATGTAAGTCATAAATATATAAATGTTGATTGTATATACATATATAAGTCATATATATATACATGTTGATTGTATATACATATATAAGTCATATATATATACATGTTGATTGTATATACATACATAAGTCATATATATATATATATATATATAAATGTTGATTGTATATACATATATAAGTCATATATATATACATGTTGATTGTATATACATATATAAGTCATATATATATACATGTTGATTGTATATACATATATAAGTCATATATATACATGTTGATTGTATATACATATATAAGTCATATATATATATATATACATGTTGATTGTATATACATATATAAGTCATATATATATATACATGTTGATTGTATATACATATATAAGTCATATATATATATACATGTTGATTGTATATACATATATAAGTCATATATATATATACATGTTGATTGTATATACATATATAAGTCATATATATATATACATGTTGATTGTATATACATATATAAGTCATATATATATACATGTTGATTGTATATACATATATAAGTCATATATATATATACATGTTGATTGTATATACATATATAAGTCATATATATATACATGTTGATTGTATATACATATATAAGTCATATATATATATACATGTTGATTGTATATACATATATAAGTCATATATATATATACATGTTGATTGTATATACATATATAAGTCATATATATATACATGTTGATTGTATATACATATATAAGTCATATATATATACATGTTGATTGTATATACATATATAAGTCATATATATATACATGTTGATTGTATATACATATATAAGTCATATATATATATACATGTTGATTGTATATACATATATAAGTCATATATATATATACATGTTGATTGTATATACATATATAAGTCATATATATATACATGTTGATTGTATATACATATATAAGTCATATATATATACATGTTGATTGTATATACATATATAAGTCATATATATATATACATGTTGATTGTATATACATATATAAGTCATATATATATATACATGTTGATTGTATATACATATATAAGTCATATATATATACATGTTGATTGTATATACATATATAAGTCATATATAATATATATACATGTTGATTGTATATACATATATAAGTCATATATATATATACATGTTTATTGTATATACATATATAAGTCATATATATATATACATGTTGATTGTATATACATATATAAGTCATATATATATATATATATACATGTTGATTTATATACATATATAAGTCACATATATATATATATAGCCATATGTGTATATATATATATATATATTACATATAGACAATATATATATATATATGGATAGATATGTATATTGTATGATGAGATGACCATAGCCCAACCTGCCCACCGTACGTGATGTTTTGACCATGGCAGACATGGGGATGAGACACAAGTCACCGAAGCCACCGAAGCCACCGTTGATTTTCCATAAACCTTGATAAAGAAGTGGGGTATGCCATGGTACAATACAGTATAATGATTATAATGCCACAACTACGCAAATTTTCACTGGTAGAATGAGCTTTTTTGGAAGCATTCGATTTTGTGGGGAGCTCGATTGTTCGACGGAACCCGATTTGAACTGGGGGAGTGGATATCTAGCTGTACAACCGTGCTTTTGATGTGACAGGATGTTGTTTGGTTTTGATCCACAGCCGTATGGAACTTGAACTTGCACCCTGAGTATCGGAACATTCCATTTTGCAGCCAAATTACTGGACACATTTGTGAAAACTCATCCTGTGGGGATTGTGTCTGACCGGACCGGGCACCTGCTGTGGACCTTTCTGGACCACCTTAGGGAGGCCACCGCGAGGCGGCTGAAGCTTGGTGGACGTGCTGCCCATCCAACGCAGAAGCTGACTGTGGGAAAGCCTTGGAGCAAGCGGCGCAACCCATGCGGTCTGGGGACCAAGATCGAACAAGGCCCAGGAAATCTCATCATTTTCTTTGACGGATGGTATTTTTTTGTTGATTTCTATCAATGAATAACGAGAATCTTTGGTCAACCAAAAAGTACATCCAATACGACAATTCTAAGGCCGGAACAACATCCTCGATAATTTGATTGATTACCCAAAAAAATATATCCATAAATATAATATATATAATAATATAATAATATAATATATATATATATGCAATATACATACAGATACATATACATTTACATGTACATATACAGAACATACATATACACATACATATACATATGCCTATACATATACGTATACGGTACCGTATACATATATGTGTCCGTATACTACATGTATATATGTATATATGTATATATGTATATATGTATATATGTATATATGTATATATGTATATATGTATATATGTATATATGTATATATGTATATATGTATATATGTATATATGTATATATGTATTTATGTATATATGTATATATGTATATATGTATATATGTATATATGTATATATGTATATATGTATATGTGTATATATGTATATATGTATACTGTATATGTATATATGGATATATGGATATATGTATATAT
>CAMXCT020001891.1:0-137485 GCA_947184155.2 Cladocopium goreaui | reverse complement strand
TGCTCTGAATGTCCAATTCCATGCCCCCCCCCAAGTGAACTTTCATCATATAATAGAACCCGTATCACTTTAATTTTTGCAAATAAACGGGTGAAATTAACAAAAATATTAGGAAATATTAAATTCCTAATTCTTTTAAATTTTATATTAAATTAAAAAAAATAAAACATTATTAGAATTTTTATTGAATTTTATATTAAAAAAAATAATATATTTTTTTTGTTTTCTTATATTTTAATATTTATTATTTTTATTTTTTATATTAATTTATGTTTTTTATTTTTATTAAATTTTTATATTTATTGCAAATTTTTAATAAAGAACAAACTTTTAATTCCTATTAAATTTCTATATTTATTAAGATTTTTAAATAAGGATTTAATTTTCTTATTTTTGATAAATATTTATATTTATCGAATATTTTTAAAAAGAATTTAATTTTTTTATTCCTATTAATTTATTTTATTTATTATTTTTTTAAATAAGGATTTAATTCTCCTATTATCATTAAATTTTTATTTTTATTTTGATTAAAAAAAAAATAAATCCTACCATCATTAAATTTATATATTTATTGATTTTTTTAAATAAGGATTTAATTTTCCTATCTCCATCGAATTTACATTTTTATTTTAATTTTTTTTTTTCATAATATTAATAAAAATAATAATAATAATATTTGTCGTAACTACGATTCCGGACAAAATTTAAATATTTTTTTTAATATTAATATTAATTTTTATATTTATTTTTAAATATATATATTTTTTATTAAAAAAAAATATAAATATTTTGTATTAATATTTCATTATTAATTTAATATTATTTTTATTAAATAATTTTAATTATAATTATTTATATATATATATTTATTATTATATATATTTTTTTATTTTTATATTAATATTTTTTAATTTAATAATAATAATAATGATAAATATTATATAAATATATATATTTTTGTTTCTTATTTTTTATAAATATTATATAATTTATTTTATATAAATTATATTTGGATTTTATTAATTAGATTTTATATTTATAAAATATAAAAATTAATTAGATATAATTATTTTGATATTAGATAATTAATATTTAATATATTATTTTATATATATTTTGAAATTTTATTTATATTATTTTATTTATATTGGTAAGAATTTATTTAAATTTATTTTTTATTTATATTTATTATTTAATATATTAATTTGAATTTATATTATTTAATATTTATATATAATATATATAAATAAATAAAAAATATGGGATATTTTCTAAAGATCCTATAAAATTTTGTGGAAAATAATCCTAAGATATATATATATATATTTAATATAATTGGGATTATATATTTTTTTGGGTCCTTTAGACCTAAAAAATTATATAATATTATTTATAAATATATTTTTTGGAACCTTTGAAATATAAAGGTATATACCATAATACCATAATATAAAATATATTTTCTAAATCCTTTGGAATCAAAAGGAATTCAGGCAGGGGTGTGGTAACCCCGCTTCAGCGAAGGGTTGTGAGTGGTATGTGGGTATATTTTTTTTCAGATTTGAAAATCAGTCCCAAGGAGTCTGCAGCCTGAAAACTGTATATCTTAGGTGACCATAATTCGGAACAATAAAAAAAAATATATATTTATTAAAATAAATATATTATTCCCCAAAATATGAATAAAATATAAGCAAAGTATAAGTAACGCGAGCAAATTGTAAGCAAATCGTAATCAAATCTTAAGTAAACCATGAGTAAACCGTAAGCAGATCCTTATAAGAACCCCAAAAAATTATCCTAAGAATTTAAAAGGAATTTAAAGAAAAGTAAAATGTAAGCAAAGCGTGAGCAAATCGTAAGCAAAGTATGGGCAAAGCGTGAGTAAAGTATAAGAAAAGCATAAGCAATGCGTAAGTAATGCGTAAGCAAAGCGTTTGCAAAGTATAAGCAAAGCGTAAGCAACGTAAATAAAATATAAATACAATATATGTAATTCATTTTAAATATTAAAATTTTTCAATACATAATTATTTATTTATAATTTTCCCGTTAGTTCACCATATCAAATAAAATATATTCAAAAATAGGTTTAATATTTTATAATTAAATATCCGTACCCAAAAAAAGATATTATAATATAAACATTATATTTATAAAAAAAATATATTAATTATTTTAATAAAATTCTAATATAATATATAAAAATAAAATATTTAATATTATTAATATCAATATATAAATTATTATAAATAAAATTTTCGATATAATTTTATCAAAATTATAAAATTTTGCCTATAAATATTTCAATAAATCCTCGGCGATTTTTTTTTTTAAAATTTAATAATAAATTATTAATTTATCAATATTTTATTTTTATATAATATAAAAATATAATTTTTTATTATATATAATATTGGAATTCCCAATCTTCCATTTTTTCGATCTAGTTCAAACCATGTAGCTGGCTCAATTTCATCAGGGGTATGTTTTGACAGTCACCTTGGGCTTTTTCAGAGGTACCATATCTAGTACTAAAGTAATCAGTGGGGATTGAACCTGGCAATTTAATGCAATTTAACAGATTGGGAAGTTTCTGCGAGCTCGCTCAACTGCAACGAGCTGGCTCAGCACCATCGAGCTCGCTCAATGCCACGTAGCTGGCTCAGGGGCATCGAGCTAGCTCAATGGCATCGAGCTGGCTCAATTTTTTTAGCGGAAAAAAAAAAAAGAAAAAAAAAAACCTCGCAGAAATTGAGCCAGCTACGTCACGTTGAGCTGGCGGACGAATGTGAGAGCATCAAAACGAATACTAGCTATGTATTGGCCGGGTTCATGACGCATTGGCGAGCCGGCTCAAGGGCATGTAGCCGGCTCAATTTCTGCGAGTTTTTTTTTTTTTTCGCTAAAAAAATTGAGCCAGCTACGTGGCGCTGAGCCAGCTACGAGGCGCTGAGCCAGCTACGTGGCATTGAGCCAGCTAGGTGGCACTGAGCCAGCTACGTGGCACTGAGCCAGCAAGGTAGCTTTGAGCTTTGAGCTAGCAAGGAGGCAGTAAGCCAGCAAGGTAGCTTTGAGCTTCATCATATATATATATATACACCTATGTAATCCCAACCATGTAATATACTAAATCTAGGCAAAAGCAATTTTTTTAAGGGAAACACATACCTTTGAGCTAAAGCAAGAATGTAAAATCTAATATTCGATTATAAATACATATTAATATATAATTAAATAATGTTTGTATATAATTAATTATATATATAATTAAATAAAATTATTTAAATTTATAATATAAATTATAATTATACTAAATTAATACATACTAATAATTATAAATATTTTTATAAATTATTATAAATTTTATAATTTAAAAATTTAAATATTTATATATATAATATAATAATATAATAATATAATAATATAATAATATAATAATATAATAATATAATAATATAATATAATATTATATTATTATAATATAATAATAATAATTTTAATTATATTTTTATCATTATTATTTATATAATTATATATATATAATTTATCTTAATTAAAATAAATAAACTAATATTTTTTTTTTAAAAAAATATTATATATAATATTATATATTATTTTAATTTATAAATTAAAATAATTTTTTAAATAAATTAGATTTAATAATTATTCAAACATAATATAATAATTATATTTTTAATTTATTATATATAAATATTCATATTTATATTTATTTTTAAAAATAATATATAATTATATTTATATATATATATTTTAAAACTTAATTTAGATACATTATATATATTTTTTAAAATAAACAACAATATTTTATAAATATAAATTAGATTATTATTATAATTTTTCGAATTTATTATATTATCCTAAATAAATAACAATGTAATATATTTAATTTATTTTATTTTTTAATTTATTATTCTAACCAAATATAATTAATTTATTGATTTTTAATTGGAGATAATTAATAATATTGAGGATAATAATGGTGATAGTGATAATAATAATAATGATAGTATTGATTGTGGAGGTATTGGGTGGTGGAGAATTATAAAATCAATAATAATAATAATTATAATTATAATCTTAATCAATAGAAAAAAATATATATAATAATTATCTTAATAAAATTCATATTGATATTAATATTTATTCAACATTAGGGGTAATATATAAGAATATCAATATTTTATAGTAAATATAATCGTCGTATCCAAGGTAATCATAATTTAAAGAATAATAATGTCAATGAACATGTATCGACCACGTTGAACCGTATTGGCTAAGTAATTTAATATCTGTAACATGTTTCATCCTTTGAGTGGGAGCACATTCATTCTTTCGATATTTCTATGGTGTTCTAGCCTGAAATCTATTGAATTGTAGTGTTCAATTGGTGAGCCGGTTAAACATTTGATCCAAGATGCTGATGTTTTGCTCATATGTTTGTGCTGTGAAATGATATAGTTATATAATATCGGTTTAAAATCTCAAGTGACATGTGATTTGAATGTGCGAATAAGTTGTTACATTTGATAAGAGTCAGTTTGGTGATGTTTCGATGTTTGGTTTACAGAATGATTCTTTAGCATATTTGATTCAGGAGGCATATGCGTATACAGCTGTATACATATCCCGAGCCAATGCAGCAATGCAGCAAGCAAACCACATTGACCAAAAACTGCCTGGGAAGCAACCAACGTTTTTTCTCGCGCATCTGCTCAAGGATGTCTTGCAGATCTTGAGGCAAGGGTTCTTCCACAACCAGGCCTTGCAAGTCAAGATCATGCAATTCCATCCTGTGACAGTGCAAGAAGAGCCGCGTCTTCAGATTCTGTGAAAACTCATTGTATGTACGGTCGCCCACCTTGGGACAATGGCAAACTGCAAGGAGGCATCTGCAATGTTGGTATTTATATCCTGCAATCCAAAACCTCAATAAATACAAGGGAAACAAATCAAATAAACCACATTTCTTGTCCCCCACCCGTCTTTTGCATGGCTGATATGCACACACACACACATTATCCTAGCGTCAACCCCCTCTCCAATGTCATCAGCATTTTTTCCCACAGCCCCCGACCTTATTCTACCCCAACCCGCCCTTGTCACTTTACATTTTTTTCCTCGTGCTAACTTGCTACCCTCAACAAAAGCACATTTCCAAGTTATGAGTCTAGTGAGGAATCGTGCAGTCACGGAACAAGGGGCCGGCCAATACAGGCAAAGTGGGCGCGAATTTGATGCATGCGCCCAGTGACTGGCATGACACGCATATACATCACGTCCTGTTGATCGTTGACAAAATGCTCCAACACTTCGTATCTGGTCAGCGCATCTTGTCCCAGATTGTTCGGCTCAACTCTTGCAGAAGGCCCATTCCGAGAGGTGACGCTCGTGATCAGAAGCGGTTGAGAAATTTCACCGCGAGAGCCTGCAGGACCCAACGACTCACCTTGCACCAAGCAAAGGTATTGCTTCTTTACCAGTCGACTTGCAAACTGTGCCTGCAGAAAATTCGCTGCAACAGAATTTGGCCCACCATGCGCAACAATCAAAACTCCTGAGGTCGGGAAATCCAGCCTGGAGACAGATGTAAAATGTGCCAAATTAGGATCTACTGACTGGACACAATCCCTCAACTGCTCCAGGATCCTTTCGCTGCTGCGATCTGGTGCCTTGGCGATAGCCAAGATTCCAGGTCTCCAGGCCAGAACTTTCAGATCACAAGCTGCTTGTTGCAAGATCTGGGGGACATGGAGACTTCTAAGACTTCGCCCGCCCATTTCGCCCATTTCGTCCTGCAACTTCCACCACCTGAGAGCTGTGCGGAGCAGCCGTGCAGCAGCAGCTGGACGCAATCCTTGCATCGCTTTCGAGGTTGAAGCCACATGCATTCCGTTGGGGATCAGCCTCTGTTGCAACATAGCTTCAATGACCTCATTTGCAGTGAGAGATTGCAGCGATTCTCATGTGTATCCTGGATCATCCTTGATCAATTTTTAATTCTACTGACGTAGTGATTGTGATATATTATGAGAGTCTATGTTTTCTCATATGACGCAACCCAGCTGATCTGATACCCAGCTAATCTGATGCCTAGGTTCTTGCTCTGAGAATATGAAAATGCAGGAAAAAATTGAAACAACCAACCAGTTGCTTGCAGTGAGGCTTGCCACTTCTCTGCCTTCACGAGGACACGGTTTAGACTATCGAAGCAATGTGTCGAAGCGATGCCAGCGATCTCCGGCTGGACTTCCCAAAACACATTGAGTGCTACCTGCCATGCGGTGGCATTTTCCTGGAGTGATGGGAGCAAAGAACAGCACAGAATTTCTCAATTAGATTCAATTGGAATCCATTCAAGCGACATAGACCCTAAGAATTGCAAATTCTTAACGGAAAGTCACCTTCCAACACAGCCGTAACTGCCTTCCATCACATCAGCAAAAAAAATTGGTCAGCAAAGCGCCATCAAAACACTGAACCAGGCATCGCATGAACTGACGAGGGCACCACAGGTGATCTCATCTGGAGTAAGCTGTGCCGACTTCAAACGAAGCAAGAAAGACAAGGCTCGCTCCCTTGGCTAAGCTTCATTCTTTCCAATATTATATATAGGGATTTATTACATTATTTAAATATGATCTACGTCTGACTGATGCAATATACCAATATATAATATAAATTAATATTGTATAATACTAAAAAATATTGAACAACATAATGTACTATAATATGAAATAAAATGAAATAAAATAATATACCTCCTTTGGCATCTGGTGGTTTCATGATGTTTCATGATTTTCATTCTAGTTGGGCCACCAGTCCTTAAGGAATTTGTCCTCAAATGGGATGCTCACGGGACTCTACAACCCCCGGGTCACATTATATGAGAAGGCTTGGTTGGCCAAAAAGTTCATGCACACACATTGTTCAATGTGTCAGAATACATGTGCACATACATTTAATACATGTATTGTAACACGTAGGTAGAGGTAGGTATGTAGGTATAAATGTATCTAGGCAATGTATGTATGTATGTATGTATGCATGTATGTATGTATGTATGTCTGCAGGCATGCAATTATGTAATGTATGTATGTGATGTAAGTAATTTACCTGATGCATGTAATGTATTGTAATGTACTATAATGTATTGTATTGTATGGTATTGTATTTGTATTGTATTGTATTGTATTTGTATTGTATTGTATTGTATTATGTGCACTCGTATTTGTACTCGTACTGCTTTTCAGTGTATTGTATTGTATTATATTGTATTGTATGGTATGGCATCGTATGGAATGGATGTATGCACGTACCTACGTACGTACGTACGTGCGTACGTACATATGTATGCATGCATGCATTCGCAAATGCATATGTATCTATATATATATATATATGCACCTATATATGCACACCTACACAAAAGTTTACTTCTACATACTTCTAACCATATCTTGTATATACATAAAGTCTATATATAAGTATAAGCGTATCTTTATTCAAACCCTCACAAGCTCTGACATGTCATAAGCCGCAGCAAACCTACCAACTTCCGGTGCCACGTGACCACGCGTCTTTGCAGGTGGTAATCGCTGAATTGAAGCTTTCCTTTGATGCGAAAATGACAAAACCAACATGAAACCAGCAAGGAATGCAGTCCTGAATTCTTTGGAAACTGCCAAGTGGTGGTTAGTAGTTCTCTTCTTTTAAATAAGCAAAACGCACATTTTCTGACAGTTTCTGGTCCATCATGCAATGGGTTTGTTAAGTATCCGTCTCTCTGCGAATGTGCTTCGCCAGTCATCCGATGACATGAGGCAACTTGAATTGCATCATCTTGCATTCTTGCGGGATGAAAAGTGCTGGAAACTTGTAGATGTTCCCCATTCTTCCCTTTCATCCCCGTTTTGATCATTTTGTTTGATGGCCGCGCAGCACCCGCAGCTGAGTTGCAATGCTGAGTTGGAGTGTGGTTTTCTGCGAAATCTCCAAAAGGCCAACGGCAAACTGCCAAGTGCCGCAGGCGTTGATTGCTGCGCTCAAACTCGTGGCCTTGAAACGCCCGAAAGCGACTGCGACTGCGCTCCAAAGGTGAGGATTTCCCAATGGCATTTCGATGCATGAGCTTCATGAATTTGGATGCTGGTAGTGTATGAGAATGCAAGTCGAAACATGTTACGGACAATTGGGTTCCACTAAGAACACAGGATATCTCACAATCGGTTTATCATCATTTTCCCAATAATCATTGCTATTTGGGAGGGTCTGAAATCCCACTTTGAGACCCCCAAAAAGTGTCAGAGAAATTCCACCAGCCTGTCATCAAGGATGCCAAGCCACGTCTGCTCTACCCAGGTCATGGAGATGTTGAAAGATGGCCAAGGCCTGCTGCCATTGGCCACCCCTTGCGCACGCAGTAATGGCTGCATTGGCCACCCTCACATCCACCTGGCAAGCCAACATATCGGAAGAAATCGGAGGTGAATACAAAAAACAGCGGGCTTTGAAATAGGGTTTCGCATTTCGTATTTTGACAGCGTTTCTCAAGAAGTTCCCCATGTCTTGGGACCAATGGATCAACCAAAACACCAAAAGAACATCAGGGTGCGACCTGCAGCATCTCCAGACCGTGCTGCCACTGGGATGCCTCCCCCAGAGCCAGGACAATGCTGGCCACGTTGCTGCAGTGAACGGTGCCATCGGAACCGTCACACTGGGCCAAACACATCAAGGCCATCTCCCATTGGGACCCGCTCCGAAATGTGCTGAGTGCCATGCTCAAGGTGGCAGCTCCCAAGTTTATTTGGCATTCCTGAGATTTTTGAAATAACCAAAGTGACCAATGCCAACTCCTGCATGCGCTGATGGCTGCCTGGAAATGAGAGTTGTTAACAGATATCTGCCTCCAGAGCATCTTCTCAAGCAAAGCGACCACAAAATGCCAACGACCTTGCTGCCCACAACCAGCCATAACTGCACCACAGGATTTGGGTCCTAGGACTTGGCTTGCCATCTGTAGAGCGCTTCTCCATTGTGAGCCTTGGTGGTAAGCTGAAATTGCAGCAGCCCAGCAGCCATCGCTCAAATGGGCAGGATCCAACCTGGAGAACACATGAACTGCAACTTGCCATGCTTGTGCTTTGCTGCAGCCACTCATCACTGCTTGGTAGCTGATCGTGCTTGGGACCATTTCCCTGGCCATCTGTTCAAGAAGCAGCGTTGCCAGCTGCCAATGTGGCGTCCCTTCCACCGCGCCGATGGCCGCATTGTAGGTGACCTCATTTCGTTGAAGCCCCAAACCTGGCATTGCAAAGAGGAAATGTAAAGCAGCTTCCCAGGCATTGCCCAGGCTACAGGCTGTGATCATGGCCTCGCAGAACACTTCATTCAAAGTCACTGGCTCAGCGCGGATCATGTCATACAACGCCACAGCAAGGGTCCATTGACCACCGCGGCCAAGTGCCGAAGTTAGGGCACTATAGGTGATAATGGAAGGTAGCACCAGCCAGCTAGGCATTTCCTGCACCAGCGCCAGGGCCTTTTCCCACTGTTGACCCTTCTCACAGGCGCTGGTCAGAGCACTGAAGGTCACCAAGTCCGGCGACAACTTGGAGCGCATAGATGTCATAGATGTCATAGATGTCATAGATGTCATCTCATTGAACAAACCAAAAGCCTTGGATCTGTGCCAAAGGGGGCCTGATAAATGGATATAAATATGATATGAATGGAACATATTCCCAGAAGATTTCCCATTTCTGTTGGAATAAGCAATGGGGGAATCCAGAAAATCACCGACGGAGCAAATCCAAAAAACTGCATCCCAAACTCCAGCCCTTGCGGAGGCGCTGATGGCTGCATTGTATGCAATGGTATCTGCTGAAATGCTGACCTGTTGCATCTCTGAGAGAAGACATAAGGCTGCGATCCAGAGGCTGTTCTTGTGGCAGCAACTGATTACTGCAGTGTATGAAATACAATCCGGCAAAAGTTGCTGTTCTGTCATTCCCCGCAAGAGACATGAGGCTATTTCCCACTGGCTCCCCTTCTCACAAGCACTGATGGCAGCATTGCAAATGATCCGATTGGGCCTTGCATATGGATGGACGCTGACTGGGACTAGGGCAAAACGGGCTGTGTGAAGGGAAAAAAACATCTGGGAGAGATCAATATAACATCTTACATCTTGACATATTTTGACTATATAAAACGCTGCCAAATCATTTACCTCATTGCAAGAGGGTCGGTCAGGGGCTTCCATTGGTATGGCATCCCTTTTCATCACTTTACTGCATGGGCATGTCGGCCGAAAATCCATACAAATCTCATCATTTGAACTCGGGGCAGAACCGCTTCCAAGCCGGCTGTCAAGGCTCTGGATTTGTTGTTGCTGAGCTCGATTGAACAAGGCCAAAGATCTCTCCCATTGCGCTGCGCGACCATAGCAACTGACCCCAGCCCCATAGGTCACCGCATCGGGTTTAAGTCCCAGCAAATCGATCTGACAAAGGAGTTGAGCAGCGAGTTGCCATGCTGTGACTTTGCGGCATTCTGACAAAGCCGCTGTGCAGCCCACCTCTCTGCTTGGCGATCGGAAGCCAAGTGAACATACGATCCATGAAACTTCCTTAAAACATTGAACAATCAAGGGCCCGCTATGTCTAATCTCCGTGTTTATGACACCGTCACCATTTTTTTGAAAGGAATTGTTGGTTGCCATTGCCCCTTTTGATTTTTTTGCGTCGCTTTACAGCAACCTCCCTTTTTGATCAATGATAGCGATGCTTCCGTGCTCTTTTTCGGTTGGCTGGCCATGATTGGTGCTGCATGCTGCAATGGGTCAATATGTCAGGCTAGTTGCGAGCGATGGAGTTTGATCAATCTGGCTCAATTTGGCAACACAAAACCCTCTGGTAAACTAACATAACTATGGAAAATCACCAATTTTAATGGGTAAATCAACTATAAATGGCAATTTTCAATAGCTATGTTTGTTTACCACAGGGTATTTTTTGGGTGATGTCCTTCACCAACCAAATCCATCCAAATCCCGCATCCTTCGCAACCTTTGGAATCTAACAGGACATTGGGAACATTGATTCTGTTCAAGAAAAAATATTCCAATATAGATGCGTCCAAATGATGATGATATACCACTAGCATCCATTCGCATTCAGCAACACTCATATGAACACTCATATGAACACATAATACACATGACACCCAAATCAGATGTCAATCTTAGGTGTCCAGCCTGGTCCAACTTCCTTTGCTCCAAATTCTCAAGGCAGCTCTGCACCTTTCGCGCAGCATGCGCAGCCTTCATGGCCGTAAAGTGGCCCGGCGCCTTCGTACCAGCAGCTTGAACCAAAAAGTCCATCCCAAAGACTGATGATGGATCAGGGAAAATGGCATGGATGATCATGGACAAGTAAACTAATGACAATTAAATAAACTTATGTAATGATACCGGTCATGTACATCCATCTGCAACTTTTACGACCATTGTCATCGTCATCCATTATCCAGGTGGAAAAAAACCAGTGCGTCCCAAATACTACTTGGTAAATGCCCCTGGCTGCTGCCGGCGCAAGTCCCCATCTTTGATTCGCAGCCGGCACGGCAAAGCGTCGCGTTCGGCGTTTTCATTTGTGTCGGCGCTGCTTGTTGCAGGCCCCGGGTGAAGAAAAACAAGGCTTGAAACACCCTGACGAATCTGGGTTTGGTCTGAACAAATTACACCAAATTACACCAAAGCTGAAAGTGGGAGAATGAATGATCGGTTTGATTTTTTTTCAAGGATTTCCTCTCAATTTTCAGGTACCAAACCCAGAAAATCTGACAGCTGCTACCTTGCCAACAGGCAAGGCTGGGCGTCTTGGACGTCTCAATGCCCTGGCAATGCTGGAAGCATCGGTCCACGCTGCAATGTTTCAGGATCCTCAATTTCCAACCACATCCTTCAGTTGGATCCCAACCATTGAACGGTTGTTGCCCGCATCGATGTTCAGGTTCATGGCTCATCCCCCAATTTTTCATGAGTGGGCAATGGTTGGGTCATTCGGCCATCTTATCCACTTTGAGGTTCATAACCTCTCGTAATCTGCAAAGAACAAGTCACCCATGTCACCATATTGCGACGTTGCTTCTGTGTAGGCGACAGGCTCCGTAAATAATGTAAATGAAGGAAAGCATACCATGATCTGATAATACAACAGGAGGCCGCGTGACCTGCACTCCAGACAGATGCCCAGTGCCCTTGTTTGTCACTCCACTGAGGGAAACTGTGTCGCCCTTTTGATCGACACCAAGGCTATTCCAAGATCTATTCGCTTGGAACAATGCCATTTAAGAAAAGGATGCGATCCGGGCTCACAACATGTCAATTCAAAGAGCTCCATTTAAGCTGTACAATTTGCGAGCAAATTGCCACATTTTTTGGGCCAAATGGATCCAATTCACACATGACGTTGCTGAGAAAGAATTGAAACGCTGTTCTGCCGTGGTTGTGGATGGCAAGTTGCTCGCCTTTCAAGCTGCACATGCACTTGTGCATTTGCTCCACAAGCAGCCAGTGTGATGAGTCATGGGGCATCGTACAGCTGATCAAGTCCAAACACAAAGGGTAGCATCAGAAATCTGTCGGTAGAACTACTAAGCTGCCATTTGAACAACAAATGGTTTCCTCAAATCTACCATCAAATAAATGATCTAGGTCTTATTTCGCACTGTTCAGATGGGTTTTGGCACTTTTCTTGAATTTTCACCATCATGGACTCCATGGACTGTACTGCTGGTAATGTGAAGCAATTCAATTCGCAGGTTCCCAGCACAAGAGAGGGATCTGTATGGGTTGGCCATCCACTCCCATGCCATCAGCTCCCATGGTCTCCACAAAGGCCTCAGAAAATGGCAGGCAACGGCAACCCAGACCCAGCCAGTTGGTACTGGCGGGGCACACATATGGGATGTGAGTTCGAACATTTCATCACATTTTCTTCACATTTCTTTATTTCACAATAGTTGAGCATATTTTTTTGCGGTCAATCCTTTCAGCGTCCTCGTTTGCGCTTAGCCTTCCCCTTGGTCCATCCTTAGGCAATGCCACAATCCTATCAGTTGGGAATGGTTTCTACGTAGCACCCATGAAAATGGTGATGAATTGCGGATGGTGACTATGAAATTGGGTGAATCCCACATTAAATCAAATGATGAACCATTCTTAATCCGCCGACCCCGGCCTTTGCCAAGGCAGGGGCGGCGCCTGGGACCACCGAAGGTGTGGATCTTGACTCTTTCGTCGCTTGCCACGGCAACAATGCCAGCCACGGCCCATATCAATAGTTTTTTATTATATGTTTGTCCACGGCAACAATGCCAGCCAAGGCCCATATCAATAGCTTTTTATTGGCGTTCAAGCCTGCCGTTTGCTGCAAACCCTCCAAACGCCTTTTTGGCACCCCCAACCCCGCAGGCAAAGCACCAAGGCCCATATATCAATAGCTTTTTATATTGGCGTTCAAACCTGCCGTTTGCCAGCCGTCAAACGCTCCAAACCCTCCAAACGCCTTTTTGGCACCCCCAACCCGATATCAAATTCGCTTTTTATTGGCGTTCAAGCCTGCCGTTTGCCAGCCGTCAAACCCTCCAAACGCCCCAAACCCTCCAAACGCCTTTTTGGCACCCCCAACCCCGCAGGCAAAGGCACCAAGGCCCATATAGCAATCGCTTTTTATTGGCGTTCAAGGCTTCCGTTTGCCAGCCGTCAAACCCTCCAAACGCTCCAAACCCTCCAAACACCTTTTTGGCACCCCCTATCAATCGCTTTTTATTGGCGTTCAAGGCTGCCGTTTGCCAGCCGTCAAACCCTCCAAACGCTCCAAACACCTTTTTGGCACCCCCAACCCCGCAGGCAAAGGCACCAAGGCTCATATATATATCAATCGCTTTTTATTGGTGTTCAAGCCTGCCGTTTGCCAGCCGTCAAACCATGCAAACGCTCCAAACCCTCCAAACGCCTTTTTGGCACCCCCAACCCCGCAGGCAAAGGCACCAAGGCCCATATAGCAATCGCTTTTTATTGGCGTTCAAGGCTTCCGTTTGCCAGCCGTCAAACCCTCCAAACGCTCCAAACACCTTTTTGGCACCCCCTATCAATCGCTTTTTATTGGCGTTCAAGGCTGCCGTTTGCCAGCCGTCAAACCCTCCAAACGCTCCAAACCCTCCAAACGCCTTTTTGGCACCCCCACCCCCGCAGGCAAAGGCACCAAGGCCCATATATCAATCGGCACCAAGGCCCATATATCAATATCTTTTTATTGGCGTTCAAGCCTGCCGTTTGCCAGCCGTCAAACGCTAACCCTCCAAACGCCTTTTTGGCACCCCCAACCCCGCAGGCAAAGGCACCAAGGCCCATATATCCATCGCTTTTTTTATTTATTGGCGTTCAAGGCTTCCGTTTGCCAGCCGTCAAACCCTCCAAACGCTCCAAACCCTCCAAACACCTTTTTGGCACCCCCTATCAATCGCTTTTTATTGGCGTTCAAGGCTGCCGTTTGCCAGCCGTCAAACCCTCCAAACGCTCCAAACCCTCCAAACGCCTTTTTGGCACCCCCACCCCCGCAGGCAAAGGCACCAAGGCCCATATATCAATCGGCACCAAGGCCCATATATCAATATCTTTTTATTGGCGTTCAAGCCTGCCGTTTGCCAGCCGTCAAACGCTCCAAACCCTCCAAACCCTCCTTTTTGGCACCCCCAACCCCGCAGGCAAAGGCACCAAGGCCCATATATCCATCGCTTTTTTAATTTATTGGCGTTCAAGCCTGCCGTTTGCCAGCCGTCAAACCCTCCAAACGCTCCAAACCCTAGCAATCGCTTTTTATTGGCGTTCAAGCCTGCCGTTTGCCAGCCGTCAAACCCTCCAAACGCTCCAAACACCTTTTTGGCACCCCCAACCCCGCAGGCAAAGGCACCAAGGCCTATATATATATATATATATATATATCAATCGCTTTTTATTGGCGTTCAAGGCTGCCGTTTGCCAGCCGTCAAACCATCCAAACGCTCCAAACCCTCCAAACGCCTTTTTGGCACCCCCACCCCCGCAGGCAAAGGCACCAAGGCCTATATATCATTAGCTTTTTCTTGGCGTTCAAGCTGCCGTTTGCCAGCCGTCAAACGCTCCAAACGATCCAAACCCCTCCAAACGCCTTTTATGCACCCCCAACCCCGGAGGCAACGGCACCAAGGCCCATATATCAATACTCTCGTGGGTCCTGATGCCCATGCCACCAGGAGGCATCAAGCGCAAAAACAAAGAGCCCACGGGGAGTCTAGGTATATATATCCATATGTGTGTGAATCTCCGCCGACCCCTGCCTCGCCCCCCCTCTTAATGATTGGGTCGGCAGCACGAGGGCGTTAGCCCTTTCTATTTTTTATCGGAAATAGATGCACATTCTGAAGCGTTCGGCAGCTGGATGCTCATTATTGGTTCACTTCATTACTCACAATCTTCCTAACATGGGTTACATCAGTTATTCGGCACATTCACATGGCCAACTCTTTAAGAACCGGCAATATGATTTGGCAAAGAATCTACCATTGATGGCGGATTTTTGAAATACAGTTATTTCATGTTATTTCCCATTGCCATCTGTTCATGTCGGTGTACCAGAACTTTGTCAGTGCCGACATGTATTGACAGATTTGGGTACGGGTCTAGTGATTTTGTACCCGCAAAACAGCGGTTTATGAACCCAAACAATGACCAGTCAGTCAGTTCAACTCATTTTGCAGCTGCAATCTCCCGTTCTTGCAGGCTTCAAATATCAATCCGCATTTCTTGTTGCTGGTTCACTAGTTGAATCGGCCACTATCGCTGGTTGGTATCCAAATATATTGATGGCAAATACGTTCATCAGTGCCCTCATTCTTTCAAGATTCGAACCAGGATCAGCTGACCCTGGTGATCCAAGGGGCGTGGAAGAAGCAAATGGCTCTTGGTGCCGGTGCCACGACCATGCCACGGAGCATCCACCGACAGGCTGAGAACAAAGCAGGCAACGCTACTTGTTCCGTTTCCTCAGTGCCACCTAGGACACACCAAGATTCCTAGAATAACAGGGAATCCCATGGAATAAGTGGACTATTGTAGGAACATGTAAGCACAATCTCCCACATTGGTGGCGTAAGAAAAATTCCCGCATTGAATCAAATTACAGTATCCTATTGTTTGCCTTCCACAGAAGGTTCAGCCGCGGAGCGGTATGGAACCAAAACCACCGCTTTTGAAGTGGTTTCAAACCAAGGAAATCCTTCACAAGATTTGCTCTTGCCAAAATTGCGCATATAGAATCACACTCACACAAACATGTATATATATATGTATATATATACATACAATCATGTTGTTACGTGATATGTATACATACGTATACCAGGTAGTGACCAGGTAGTGCCCGGCCCGTGCCGGGACGAGAATTTCGAACATTTAAAACAGCTATAGGAAGAAGATTGCCTATAGGAAAGGTTTTGGCATGCAGAAGCAGACACGTGTTGAAGTTGTGAAGTGCACCAACGAATGGACACATGGTTGTTGAGATGCTAATGACATGACATGAAAGAAGCCATGCACGACTGACTGAATGAATCAATGAACCATTGGGCCGATGAGTCAGTGAATCGATGAAGAACCAATCAGTCAATGAATCAAGGAACCAATGCATCAACGAAGCAACGAAGCAATGAACCACTGAATCAGCGAACCAACGAATCAATGAATGAATAACTCAATGAACCAATGAATCAGTAAATCTTCGAACCAATGAGCCCATGAAGCCGTGATTCCGTGAATCAATGAATCAACGAAATAATGAATCAATGCACCGATGAGTCAGTGATGCAATGAATCAATGAATCATTGAACCAGTGAAACAATGAATGAACGAATCAACGAATCAACGAACCAATGAAGCAACGAATTAATGAATCAATGAAGGAGTGAATCAGCCAATCAATGAATCAATGAAGCAGTGATTCAATGAATCAGTGAATCAATGAACCATTGAACCAATGAATCAGTGAATGACCAAAATTGATGGATGGGTGGATGGATGGATGGATGGATGAGTGAGCTACTTTTCTTTGTTGAGCTACTTCTTCACTGAGCGACCCCTTCGCTGAGGCACCTCTTCTCTCAGCTATACATACTTCTTCTCTGAGCAGCTACTGATCTGGGCTACTTCTGCTCTGAGCTGCCTCCCGCTGGCTCTTCTGTAGCTTCTGCAACCCAAGTCTTCTCTTTGCGCAGCGCTTACACTGCGTTTAGCAACCTCCAGCTGCAATCCCGCAAAGCACAAGAGTAGCGCTATGGTCCAAAACTACCTTTCGTGCAGTTGTTACAGTGCGTTTAGCAACCCCCAGCTGCAATCCCGCTTACCCGGAGTGTCACGGCATCAGTCATGCTTTGCTGCGCGCAGCCGTGCCAATGCGTTTTGTCACAGCCGGTTGCAATCCTGCATAGCAGGAGCGTCCCACTGAATCAACCAACGTTCGCACAGCGCTGGCATTGGATACTCGGCTTCACAAATCCGGGGCTGCTCCGAATGTGATCGTTTTGAGCGATTTTTTGTGTGTGAAACCGCTACAGTCTGTTGCACATTTTGCCGCCCTCATCTTCCAAAAGTGCTCCGAACATGCAAGTTTTTAACATTTAAGTGCAAATCCAGCTCTCGCCACAGTCCTGTGCACTTTCTGTCGGCAACTTTCGCAGATCGAGCTCCGAACCCACGGAAGCAAAGGCCCTATTTTGGCGACCCCAGGAGCCACATGACCCGACAAAAAACACAGAGTTTCGCGCCCGAGAGTGTTTTCGCCCGTGAACTCACACGCTTCCGAACTGTTACACTTCCCAGCTATTTGACGATGATGTGGTTGACATGATGATGTGGTTGACATGATGATGTGGTTGACATGATGATGGAAATGCTAACCATGACAATCGTCCGTAACTCGGAAGTCTTCTACTAAACTTCGCATACATCTATCTTTGTGGATGTTCATACATACTTAAATGTTATTTCGATTTCTAGATTGCTTCCTTGCGTACTTGGTTGACTGTCCCACTTCCCAGGAACGCCGCTGAGTCGTTGCATGAATGAAAGGATAGGTTTGTCGGTTTGTCCATGCGGGTCAGAACCATGGTCACCAACTAATCCAATAACAACTCATCCCCACTTGGGGTCTATTTTCAAATGATGTAAATGTACCCACATGGTTGGTTGCTAGGATGGTTTCCTAGTCCATGGGCTGGTCATCCCTCGTCTGCGCCTCAGAAAAGAAGGACACCATGGGACAGCCAAGCATCTGTATACACACCTCGTCCAGGGCCCTTGCTCCAAAAGCCAGGTGTACCACAGAAACGTTGATTGAGGTATTGATCCACCTGGCTCAGCCAGCCCGAAGAATACCCTCTGGTAGTTTGACAGCTATGGAAAATCACCATTTTCAGATTTTCAGAGGTGAATTTTCGAACTATTGCTGGGCCGCTGGGCCAAGGGTATCCAACAATGATAGTCACTGGCCGAAACCCAAACTTGAAAAAAGCAACCGGTACATTGTCCTGTGGCATTTCCACTTCAATTCCTTTGTTCGCCAAAGTCATCCAACAAAGTCACCTCCATTATGGCGCACATATCATCCCCAAACTATTTTCCATGAAAGATATGAAAATAATATGTCCTCAGATTCTTCCGTCGCACCTTCTCCATTGAGTCAATGCATTTCCACTTGGGTCGGACTTTCATCAGCGAATCCACGGCTCGCAGCCGAGCCAAGGCTTCCATCAGCGTGGCGCTCTTCCGGCTGTAGGCCAAACATCGAACCCCATGGGCATCCAACGCGAAGTGCGACCAAAGCGCTGCGTCATCGCCCAGGCCTCAGGCAAGGGCCGGCAGGGTTCCTCAATGTGGATGGATGGGTGGAGGTTTGCAAATATGCAGGTATGCAGGTACGTACATATGTTTGTATCTACGTATGCACGCATGCACGTTCGCACGCGTCCCTACGCCTGCGCGCATGCAGGAACGCATGCGTAGGTAGGTAGGTAGGTGGGTAGGTGGGTAGGTGGGTGGGTGGGTGGGTAGGTACGTAGGTAAGCAGGCCGGCATGCATGCAGATAGAGATAGAGATATCTGTGGATTTCAACATGCTGGAAAAAATCACCTTTGAATTACTAGCGGCACATGTGCTGCTATGGGGTGAAAGAACTATAAAAGTTAGAGCTGGGAGATGCGCCCACCAGCGAATGGATTTAAATCATGAAAGTCCTGAGTCTGAGATCTGCAGTATTAGGGGGAGAGGGTTCCAGTTTGCGATCAAGCCCATTGACTTGCTCTCACCAAAACTAACCCAGGATTGCGTTCAGTTAGCCACTTCCAATTGGTGCAGAACGGAGCGTCTTTCGGCATCTGAAATTTCAGCTGAAATTTGTATGTCAACCTTTCCAATTTGATGATACGTTGAGACAAAGAAACCAAACCAGTAAATTAGATTAACAAATTAAAGTCGAATGCAAATATCACGGACCTGCAAGACTGCGCCATGAAACTCTTGCAAGATCCTCAAAAGAATTCAAAAGATCTCTATACCAGAATCTCAGGGAAGCGGCTATAATCAGCACGGCGCCACAACTAGAGCGATCGTACATGCACAAAGTGCCGAGAAGGTTGCCCGAGGGATCCCAAAATTTGTTCCGCACCACAGCGAGAGCGATCCGGCATGCACAAAGTGATGAGAAAGTTCGGCGGGTGATCCCACAAGTCGCACCACAACGAGAGCCATCCGACACGCACAAAGTGATGAGAGAGTTGCGCGAGTGATCTCAAACTTCGCACCGCGCCACAACGAGAGCGATCTGACACGCACAAAGTCACCAGAGGGTTGCGCAAGCACATGTTAGATGATCACAAAACATTCCGCGCAGCACGAAAATGAACATTGAACATGCGAAAATCGATGTTTTACCTAGGTCTCAGCCACTTTTTTGTCCAGGTCTACAAAGTACTGCGCCTGCCACGAACAATGGGCCCGAGGCATCCGAAGTGCCGCATCTGCCAAGCGGAAGCATCATCATTGTCCAAAATCAAATTCGACACGACGGTTCCACAAAACACGATTTTCGACCCTTTCAAATTGTTGTCCAATGGCCTCCAAAAGTACCTCTCATTTTACCCACACCTGCCAAGGTTTTATGCAGTAATGTTCAGAAAGTGCCACGCCTGCCACACGGATGAAAAAGTGTCCTATGTCCTGCACCTGTCACGCAAAACGCCGTTTTAGACTTCAATCAAATTCAATAATGTCCCGGATGTCCCACGCCTGCCACACGCCATGGACATAGCTCAAAAAACGAGCATGGCACGCTAGTAAAGCGACACCTTCGGAAAGGAGCAAAACGGGCTGCTCATCTTGTGCGAGCCTGCGCAATCGAAATTCACATGGCCATCTCACAAGGGAACTTTTGCGCGAGAATTCTGATCTAACCCCCGGGGCATTAGCTCCTACCGTAAGAACCCCTCATTGTGGACACACTGTTTGGGGAACTGGCACATGGATGTAGAAACGGCCCTAATGCGACTCTAGTGAGGCCATGCTACTTGAATAGATTTGTTGGAAGACCGTGTGAAACATACGCGCACATACACACACTGCCTCTCTTTCGCACTAGCCTAGAGGATTTTGTATTATTCGAAGGAAGTTTAGAAGTCAAACTTCCGACAATATGGACAGATGAAAAGCAGAGCAGGGAAGAGGCAGAGAGAAGAGAAAGATTTGCGTTAGGAAAGTCGCGAAACACTGTGTTTTTTTCCGGAAGGTCGAAAAAGGCTCGCTAAAGCGGCGGGTGCGGAGCCAGCTGGCCAGATGAGAGATGAAAAATTGCACGCCGTTGTAGCGCGAAGCACATTTCGAAGTCAAAATGTACAAAGCACACCATTCTCGGACCACTTTTGGAAGTTGAGATGTCGAAAAAGTGCACGCCGTTGTGGCGCGAAGCACATTTGCAAGTCAAAATGTACAAAACATCTCAGCGTTGGACCGCTTTTGGAAGTTACGATGTCGAAAAAGTGCACGCCGTTGTGGTGCGAAGCACATTCCCAAGTCAAAATGTACAAAACACACCATTGTCGGACCACTTTTGGAAGTTACGATGTCGAAAAAGTGCACGCCGTTGTGGCGCGAAGCACATTTCCAAGTCAAAATGTGCAAAACACACCATGTACGGACCATTTTTGGAGGTTCAGATGTCGAAAAAGTGCACGCTGTTGTGGCGCGAAGCACATTTCGAAGTCAAAATGTACAAAACACACCATGTACGGACCACTTTTGGAGGTTCAGATGTCGTTTCGCGTGGCAGGCGCAAGGTGAGCAAAACGTGAGGGTTTTGTAGCATTTTCGACTACAACCACCACTACACCACACTACAGTCCAATACATTACACTACGCTACAACTACAACTACAACTACACCTTCGCTACACTAAATTACACTACACTCCACTACACTCCACTACACCACATTGCACTCAATTACACTCAATTACACTACACTACATTACATTACATTACACTACACTACACTCCACTACACTACACTACATTACACTACACTACATTACACTACACTACACTACATTACACTACACTACACTACCTTCCACTACACTACATTACACTACACTACGCTCCACTACACTACACTTCACTACAACTACAACTGCACAACTACACTCCACTACACTCCACTACACTAAATTACACTACACTACACTACATTACACTACACTACACTCCACTACACTGCACTACACTACATTACACTACACTACATTACACTACACTACAACTACACTCCACTACGCTCCACTACACTCCACTACACTCCACTACACTAAATTACACTACACTAAATTACACTACACTAAATTACACTACACTACACTACATTACACTACACTCCACTACACTACATTACACTACACTACCTTCCACTACACTTCACTACATTGCACTACACTACACTCAACTACACTACGACTACAGCTACAACTACAACTACACTACACTCCACTACACTCCACTACACTTGACTACACTAAATTACACTACACTACACTACACTACATTCCACTACACTTCACTACATTACACAACACTACCTTACAATGAATGACACTGCACCACAGATAGACAGGTAGACAGATAGACAGATAGAGAGATAGATGGATAGATAGATAGATACGTAGATAGAAAGATGGATAGATGGATACATAAACAGAAAGATATAGATAGATAGATAGATAGATGGATGGATGGATGGATAGATAGATAGATAGAAGATAGATAGGTAGGTAGGTAGATAGTCAGAGAAAGAGAGAGAAAGAGAGGAGACCTCAAGCACCTTTCGGTCCATCAGTGGATTCGCTCTGCCATCCCTGATTCACAACAACCAATCTCTCCTATAGGTTTCCTATTTTTGAAACTTCCGCCACCGCCTTGTGCGGTACTACTGGTATTGTTTGTATTACTTTGGTTGCTTCATCCATCTTCTGATATGAGCTGCCCGGAATTTCTTTCATTTTTTTAGCGGAAAACTACAGTAATGACATTTGAATAGCTAATGCCCGTCCTAGGGGTTGTTCGTGATAACAAATTCACAAAGTAGAAGGTGTATAGGTTCAGTAAACAGGTAGTAAATCAATAGTACATGAATACAATACAAGAGATACATACGCTGTGGAAAGTTGGGGCTGGATAAGGTATAAGGAGCATACGGGCCAAGCAAGGGAGAAAAGTAGTATATAAGCAAAATGGACACAGTTGTAGGTTGTAGGTAGAATGTAGGTGTGTGTATGTAGCCAACTATGGGTAGCAAACGAGCAGCACGTAGTAGAAGAGCAGCAGTTTGGTAGGCGGTAGAGAAGCAGATGGGTTTACAGCATATTGGTAGCCAGGGTCTGGTTGGGAGGTTGCAGCTCCGAAATGTTGCAAGCAGCGCCAAATTTGGGAGGCGTGGGACAAACCTAACAGCTACTAGACTATATCCGAAGGAGCTGGAAATATGACAAAATGTTGGCCTGTCTGAAAATGGTGTATACCCTTTTCAATCCAATTTAATATATGAATAGGGGAAATAATGATTCATTCCTCAGATCCGGATATCCATTTTGAACAGATTCCCTTTATCCATGTCAAATTTTGGGTTATCCTGTTAGACAAAGCTCTACTCCAGGCCCCTGGATCATCAACTTCCGGGCCTGGAACTGATGGGGTCACCTCCACCAAATGGTGGACTCGTCGAAAAAGATCCTCCAAGCGACTGCTTGAGCAGCAGCTCTCCTGGCCAAACCCGGGCTGGAAAACTTCTCTGGGGAACATTCCAACACGAAAAAAATAGACTAAAACCACCAACACATGGGTTGTAACGAGTTGATATATATCATTTATATATTTTTGACAATGTTTTTCGAAGCTGGGGTTTTATCATTGAAACCCACTTCTGGATCAATAGCTGCGAGGACCAATGTTTAACATGAATTACGTCTAGGTCTATGGCCAATATCTGGGCAAGCTGAGCGCCAGCTGCCATCCTACAAGCAGCTTTTACCAAATACAAACCGGCTGCACCAAATATGCTGATTCCATCATGTCTTTGATCTTACTATCATAACTAGGCATTCTCATCCATTTCCCCCAGCCTCTAACTGTGCTGCACCGACAAAAAACCAAGAGGTTATCTTAGATGCTCACACACTACAATCACAAGCAATCACCATTTATCCGCTTGGTTGTTGATTGGGGATGGCCACCCCTAGGAAAAAGATCAAACATATGGATAAATTACAAGAATTTGCGCGCCTAAAAAGTTCGGTCATTTAGGAGCGATCTATACCAAGCCCCAAAAATATACAGAATATACAAAGTTTCCAGGTTAACTTTTCGGCATCTTTTTGAAGGTTGCTACATCCAGAAACATACGATCACCAAGTCTCTGCTAGTCGTTTCAAGGGTTCATTGAGCTCTCGGAGGAGCATCAGGGCTTCCGTTGCCGTAAACTCCAGGACAATGGCTGTGACGCCATTGGGCAACGAACCCAGGCCCACCGGTCGGCCGTTGGACATCGTGAGCGATATGAAAGGCTGCCCAAACCATGGAGAACACATGGGAAATTCTTGGGAAATTCTTGCGCATGTGGAGATAGATCAACATGGGACACATTTTGTTGGTCATGAAATTGGTCTTTTTGAGCTAGTTCTTACTTGCCGTGTTGAACAATGAACATTTAATCATACGTGGGGCATCGGGAAGATTTCTCGCAAACCGGAAAATGGCCCACGCTTATGTTCTATTATATTCTATTCATATGTTCCATGTTTCCCCTCTGGCAATTCTTTTGGCTTTCAAATGTCACAAGCAATTTCCAGGCATACGCATGCGACAAGGCCAACGCACAACTTTGATTTCAAAGGTGGTCCCACATTCAAGAGGCCACAAACAGTGTGGGGGGTAGGAAGTCAATGTACCGGGTACTAGCCACAGTAGCTATGGAACAGTAACAGATGAGGTTAGACATGATCGCAACTACAGCAGTAGGACCTCCTATATAGATCTATACAGAGGAGCTCGCTCACATGATCTTCATACAAGAACTTCCTATGAGCATCCCAGAAGAACTTTCTACACGCACGGATGCAGAGGATCTTCAAGATCTTAATGCCAGGACCTCTTGAGGTGTACCAGATCACGTAAGGACACTAAGAGGATTTTGTTCGGAACTATTCAAGAGCTTCGCGCCAGGACCTGTACAAGATCATGCAAATGCCTCTGACAGCTTTTGACTGTAGGATCTCCACAAGATCTTTGCGCAAGGAAGTGTAAAAGACATTGGGCAAGATCTTCGTGCGGGAACCTCGCAAGATGGTCAAAAAAGGACCTGCTGCTGCTGGAGCAGATCTTACAAGATCTTGATACAAGAACCTCCCAGGAGGCAGCTTCCATGCAAGGATTTTAAGACATGGAGGACCTGATCTTACCAGGATCTCTGCAAGATCTTCTGTTCAGGAGCTGTACAGTACAGGATCATGCAAGGACCTCTTCGGGAGGAATTTACGAGGATCTCCACAAGAGCCCGTTCACGCGAGAATTTACAATGAACATGCCGCAGGCCCAGGGCTTGAGAACCTGGCGGCGCGGACTTTGTGCGAGCCTGCGCGGTCGAAATGCACATGGACATCTGACAAGAGCAATTTTACGTGAGAATTCTCAGGGAAAAAGCCGGGGCCCAAGATCTGGAGAACCTAGCGTTGCAGACTTTGTGCGGGCCTGCGCAGTCATGGGCACCCCACAAGAGCAAGCGCGAGAATCTACAGGAAAAAGACCGGAGATCAGATGGAGCACCCTGATCTAACCCCGGCCTTAACCCCTACCGTAGAAACCCTCAGTGTGGACACACTGTTTGGGGAAAACAGCCAGGAGCAAGATATCATCGGCCATGTCAAACACACTTCTGAATGACCCCACGGTTGAAAAGGTGTCAATTCCGATGGTCATCAGTATTTTCCGTGCAAAACTGGGACACACGCGCACATGTATATTACAATATACATATCATATCATATCATATCATATTATGATATATTTTCTATATCATGGTATGGTATGATTAAGAATGTACTTGAATGCACAGTATGTACAGCTTGGCCTGGAAGAAACATCGCGTAGCACTTCAAGGCACGGCCCCAATACTTAAGACTTTGCTTTGGTCAATTCCCGGGCCTCCAACCCATGTTAAACCTCCACACAACCAAGATAAGAAATTGCTGCAATTGAAAAACAAGGAGAATGTCGATTTTCTTCCTCAGAACTGAGCAGCTTGTGGGTTTTCACCGCGTCGTCACTCGGGCTGGCCATGTGGTTTGTTCCAAGCTAACCACCCAAGGGGCAGCGAAAACAGCCGGCTCCTTGTTCGGATTAGCGGGTCAAATTCGTCAAAAACCGCTTGAGACCCACAGGTGCCGCTGACTTGTCTTTGTTTGTATCTTGCAGTCTTTCAGTGGAACGTTTGCAAGATGTTGCAAGTTTATATTTTGAAGCATTTGGAGCCTATCCTGATACTTCGCGTCCACCAGCGGACCAATCCTCCAGAGGTGGTAGCAAAGGTCCATCCAAATCAAGTGCACGTCCAGCGAAGCGCTCCACCTGCTCTCTCCTCGCAGAGCCAACTGGGAACGAGTTGATGACCAAATCTTACACCATGACTCGCTGCAAGTCAAACAAATATTCAAAACCTACATTTCCATAGCAGAATTTCTTGCAGGATCTGGACTTTCTCTGAATTCTGACGCATGCTGACACTCTCACAACTGGAATGTATCTACAACCACCAACATGATCTCCAACATGCGATAGTTTTCCAATGTCAGCAAAGATTCTGCACAGCAGATCCAGGCCATATCCCATTTCTGGCCCCGCGGAGTCGCTCCGCTTTGTTGTAGAGGTCTTCAGCCTCTGCTGGGCTGAGACCATAGCATGTCACCAGAAGAGCACAAATCAAAGTTCCTGTTCGACCATGTCCCCCCCAGCAGTGCACGTACACACCGCGGCCCTGTAGAAGCTTCTTCACCAGAGTGCGAAGGGCACAAAGCAGTTGGTCATCAGAGGTGACATCATTGTCCTGAATAGGGCAATGAAAGAACTCCAAGGCATCCGGAAACTCGGTTGATTCAGACTTTCTCAGCGTCTCCGCCGTGGTCACATAGGGAGTAAAGCGCTTCAATTCACCGTGTTCCTGCAAACATATAAAGGTGTTCACCCCACCATCCAACAAACTACGCACTTTGGCGCTGTGATTCGGTTCCGTTCGGTCACCTGGGAAGCTGCCGGCCAACAGCTTGGGCAACATCCAGTGGCAGGTTGCATGCGGCCCCGGGTCCAGCTGCAAATCCGGCAAGCCATCGATTGAGCTTTTGATGTGGCTGCCATCCATGGCTCCATTCATTTCAAGTAAGAGCTGAACATCTAATGTTTTTTCCATGTTTTTTCCTCAACATGGAACTAGGTACATAATGAAATCCACTTGGAGAACCTAGTGAAGTCGTTCATGCATAGAGCTTTTAAGTTGTTTTTTGCCTAGCAATGTCCTGTGCAGCAAATCTGTGCACTTATGCGGTGTAAAGCGTGGTGCAAGAAAATGCAATTGTATGAAACGGTACGAAAAGAACAGTGATAATAAACACACATACCAGCACATGTCTGTATATACGCATTTTGTGGATGCATGAAGGCGCACACACACAAACCTACCTCTATATCTATATATATATATATTTACACACACACATATATATATATATCTAAATATGTGTATTTACATATTTTATATATATATTATAAAAATATGTGCGTAATTTACATACATAGCAGTGGCACATATTCATGCAAATCAACACACCATACCATACCATACCATACCATACCATTTGGGAAGCAAACTGGGTTTCACCCTCTGGTAGTCAAACATAGCAAAGGAACATCCATTTTGATCATTTTTTGAATAGGCAATAGGGATATCATTCAGACATGGAGGACGTTCTCTGTTAGGTTAGATGGTCTCAAAACATATCAACACATGTCAAAATGCATTGCCGGTACGACTCGTCAGCAAAACTGGGCTACGAGTATGATGTGCTCCCAGTGTAGCAACGGTTGAGACATTCTGACACACATACACTCCCTATCATGTCCTAAGATTCCTCACAGTGCCTGGCTCCAATCACATTGCGCAATTTTTATATTCAAACAATTCCACATAGTGCTACCGTAGCTACCATTCAGTTTGATTGGATTAGCCATGACTGTCTGAGCAACTGGATATCTGGGTGGGACATCTTCTCCAGCTCGTGAACTCGTGACCTCCAACAACATCCCAAAAGAAGTATGTGTTCTCATCAGCTATCAATATCTATAGATGACAGTGTACAATCATGATTGATGGTTTAATGTTGACTGAATTTACATGTTTTATTCTAGCCACCATATACTTCCAACCATTAATCTACGAATCACCTTCAAAGATCATCAACAGTCATCGAATACAAGCATGAGGAACATGAGTATCATCTCCATGCTCTCCAACGCATCACTTCACCCACCCCAACGTGGTTAGCCTTGTCTCACTCTGTCGCAGCAGGTTCAACGAGTCGGTGGCTCATTCACCACAGCCGAAGATTGGGCCGAAGACAGTGCCATGACAGAGCCCGGAGCGTGGCGACGGATCTTCCAACGGTCCAAACAGCATCCAACATCATCCAACATCATCCAACATCTGCCTTAGGCCGACAGATCCGACAGCCAGGATAAAAAATCCTGTAGCACAGCTCTTTCTTCATCCAAGATCTGAAAGCAGGCTTGCTGAGCAAAAATCTCCCAATCTTGCTCTTGGAGTGTGCGCTCGCCAATCTCACCCATCTCGACACTTGGTTTGCTACGCCTCAGCATTTGCTCAGCAGCAGTCTTGCATCCGTCCCGGGCCGCCATCTCAATGACAGGATCGCTTGGTTCACCAGGAGTTGGCTCGCCACTGCGACTACAAATGGCTGCTGCTCGTTGCAACTGGAGGTGCTGATCAAAGTTCAAGCGGTTGAGTTCCAGTACCGTCTCCCTTCCAAATCGGCCACCAGAAGACGACCAGAGTTGTTTCTTCTTCAGAATGACCTGCGGATCTGTGTCAGGTATCTGCGGCGTTGGGATGGTCATCGAAACTGAAGCGGAAATAGCTGACTTGGGCAAGACGAAACCATAGTCCAAGAGCAACATAGCGTTGGGCTTGTCTCCGTAAGACTGTAGAACTTCTTCATCCTTCGTGAGGTCTTTTGTTAAGGTCATGACAAAATCGCCTCGGGCCGAGTTCTCTAAGGGTCCTCGGGCGGAGACTTTAAATTAGTATACAATCCTTCAGGGAAAGGCTGGATACCTCTGGATACCTAGGATCTCGAAAGCCCCTCCAGCTTTCAGATTCGAACATATTGAGTGCCCTAGACACCCTGGAACTCCAAGCATCGCCAGTTTCACATGTTTCACTGCTCAGTGGCTTTGTACGACTTCATCCAGAACGTGATATCGAGCCTGCACCTGGAACCCGACACATCGAACCCAAGAGGGGTCCTTCTCTAGTACATCACTGAGCCTTCGTGATATTTGGGACCATCTTTGAGACACACAAGACTGAAGTTTCCCAATTGCAAGACCATGGAAAGGACCTCTGGGAATATACGCTTCAAACATCGGATCATTTGATCTTGACATTATTCAACAGATATCAGCAAATATGTGGGCCTTCTGGCGATTCAATTCGATCCGCAGCCCAGTGATCAAAGAAGTTTGGATGTGGATTAAGCCCACAGAGATATATGACACCAGCAGATCGAGAATGATAGGCTGGTACAAAATATAGTTTGGCTTCAGCTCTTCAGCTTCAGCTGTTAAACATGTGCCCATATCCATCTAGGCTGGGAGATGATTTGAGCTCACCTCATGGGAAGCTCCGTGGTTTAGGAGATCGGCCCATGGGACCAGACAGCGTTGCCCACGAAGTGCGTAGGCGCCTCGCTGGTTCCACCGAAGGGACAGAGCCCTCTGGTAATCAAACATGGCAAGCTGGGAAGTCCCCCGAACTCAATGGAAGTGCTGTGAAATGCTGTGAAAATCCCCTAAAATGGATAAAAATGGTGGATTTCCCAGCTGACCATCACTTTGATAGCTGGTATCGGGTATCCGAGTGTCACCATGACGGCACAGGTCCCAGCAGGGGTTGTTCAGCCATTGGATTTCTATTGAGGTTTCACCTATTGCCATCTTTGATTTGACAGATTATAGAGGTACCAGTATGGCAATTACATGCAATTATCATGGGTCGCAGCCGTAGAGATTTATCTATATATATATATAATTATATAAATGGAAAACACTTTTTTTGGACCTCATTACATTTCTTTTGGACCTGGACACTTTTACTGGACCTTACTACAATTCTTTTGGAGATGGCTACCCTTCTTTTGGACCTGCGCACCCTCCTGCTGGACCTCATCCTTCCCTCCTGCTCGACCTGGCCCTTTCCCAAACCATACCCCTTTTGGATAGATTCTCCGGTTCTGTCCAGCCGCGTCTGCATCGCAAGTTTCAGACAGTAGGGCGCTAGAGCTGCACTAGCATGCAACTGGGCAGGAAGTGCCATGTAGTGTTGTCCTCACAGCTTGAACCGACTTGGACACTCATCCTGGTGAGTTCGTTGCTGCTTGCGAGGGGTATAGCCAGTCTGGGAGCCTTGAACTCCAACCTGTGCGACAGGAAGGACAGTTACCCTGGCTGCCGTGCATGGACAGTAGGGGGCTAGAGCCGCGCTAGCAGCGTCTGCTTCGCAATCCCCAGGGTGGGTCATTGGTGAGTTCGTTGCTGCTCGCGAGGGGTATAGCCAGTCTGGGAGCCTTGACCGCGCTAGCAGCTAGCATGCAACATGGGAGGAAGCCTTTCCTGTACACGCTCTGCTCCCAAACCATACCCTCTTTGGATAGATTCTCCAGTTTCTGTCCAGCCGCGTCTTGATCGCAATTCTTCAGACACAGTTCTTGCATTCATCTTCTTGCATTCCAGCCGCGTCTACATGTCCATACGTCCTGTGACCGGATACTAACCAACGAGGTTACATTGATTTCGATGTCGACTCATGTGCCACCCTCAGCTGCGACCATTGCGCCCAGGAGCATCCCTCGCCGGTACGTTTACACATCTGTCCATGACGGTCTTCGTTGCCTGCAGCCGATGTGGGTTCAATGTCTAGGCTTCACCCGTCAACTCTCAGCAACTTATTGCGCTCATCTTGTTCTAATATCTATAACTTCCTCTTCCCCCAATGTGCCTTTCAACTTCCTGCATCCATTTGGTTTCATATGTAGGTTTCCCCCCGTTGGCCTCTCCACAACTTCTTGCCTTTATGCTGTTTCAATATACGATTTTCTCCTGCGCCCCTGTGCCGCTCAGCAACTTCCTGCATGCATTTGGTTTCAATACCTCGGCTTCTCCTGTCTGTCAACAACTTCTTGCGCTCATCTGGTTTCAATACCTAACTTCCCCCCCTGTGCCTCTCATCAAACTTCTTTAACTTCCTGCATTCATTGGGCTTCAATATCTATAGTCTCCAGGGAGTGCAGCGCCAATCTCCTTGTGACACATTGGGTTTCCTACCTCCTTCCCATTCTGCCCTCTTCTTCTCAATTTCTACTCTTCACACCTCAGTGCCCCACTTGGGAGCATTCACCTGGCTTCAATATCTAAACTTCCCCCCCTTGTGCCTCTCACCAATTTCCTGCATTCATTCGCTTGGTCTCAAGACTTCACCTCTGGCCTCTTAACAACTTTTTGCATGCATCTCAACTTGGTTTCAATGTCTAAGCTTCTCCCCTTGTCTCTCAACAACTTCTTGCGCTCATCTGGTTTCAATACCTAACTTTCCCCCCTGTGCCTCTCATCAAACTTCTTTAACTTCCTGCATTCATTGGGCTTCAATATCTATAGTCTCCAGGGAGTGCAGCGCCAATCTCCTTGTGACACATTGGGTTTCCTACCTCCTTCCCATTCTGCCCTCTTCTTCTCAATTTCTACTCTTCACACCTCAGTGCCCCACTTGGGAGCATTCACCTGGCTTCAATATCTAAACTTCCCCCCCTTGTGCCTCTCACCAATTTCCTGCATTCATTCGCTTGGTCTCAAGACTTCACCTCTGGCCTCTTAACAACTTTTTGCATGCATCTCAACTTGGTTTCAATGTCTAAGCTTCTCCCCTTGTCTCTCAACAACTTCTTGCACTCATCTGGTTTCAATATCTAACTTCCCCCCTGTGCCTCTCATCAAACTTCCTAAACTTCCTGCATTCATTGGGTTTCAATATCTACACTTCCCCCGCAGCCTCCCCATAACTTCTTGCGTTCATTTTGTTTTAATATCTAAGCTTCCTCCCCGGTGCCCCGCAACAACTTCCTGCATTCATCTTGCTTCAATATTCCCGGTGCCCCTGAGCAACTTCCTGCATTCATTTGGTTTTATATCTGGCTCCACCGTGGCCTCCCAAAGTCCCCCCCACCTGTGCCTCTCCACAGCTTCCCGCATTCATGCGGTTTCAATATCTCAGCTTCCCCTCGTCTCTCCACAGCTTCTTGCATGCACCGTCATTTGGGTTCAATATCTGGACTTCCGCTTCTCGTCTCAGCAACTTCTTGCGTTCATCCTTGTTTCGATGTCTAACTTCCCCCTCTCCCTCTCACCAATTTTCTGCAGGCACCTGGCTTCAATCTCTACATGTTCCCCCGTTTCACCTTCTTGCATGCATCTTGTCTCAATATCTAAATTCCCCCCACCTTCTTCTGGCATTCATTTTCGGGTCCCAAAATTCACCGTGCGTCTCTCAGCAATGTTTTGCATGTATCTTCATGTATCTTTGTTTCGTTTCAATGTCTAGGCTTCACCCCTCATCTCTCAACAGCTATTTGCGCTCATCCTGTTTCGATATCGAACTTTCCCTTTCCCCTATCTGCCCATCAATTTCCTGCATCCATTTCGCTTCATACGTAGACTTCGCCCATTGGCCCCTCCACCACTTCTTATGTTTTCATTGTTTCAATACCGGAACTTCCCCGGCATCAGCAACTTCTTGCATGCATCTTGTCTCAGTATCTAAATTCCCCCCACCCTGTGCCAGGTCCAAAAAAACGCGCACGGGTTCCAAAAAAGAAGGCGCCAAGGTCCAAAACATCCAGCCCAGCGCCTATAACAATGGAGTTCCCCCCCCCCCACCCTATGGAGGCAAGGTCCACGAAGCAGGTGCACGGGCCCAAAAAACAGAAACCGAGCTCAGAAACAATTAATTTGGCTGTCGAAAAAAAAAATCCCTGGGTCCAGCACAAACACATGCAGGTCCAAAAAAAATATCCCCACAGGGCCCAGAAAACACACAAGCAAGTCCCCCACATTTTTTGTGACCCTAGGTCCAAAAAAAATTCTCGTTTGGTCCAAAAAAACATGTACATGTCCAAAAAAAGGGTGCCCAGGTCCAAAAAACATGCATCCAATTATATATATATAATTCTGAGGTGGACAGATTCAGCCAACAACCCTTGGCATAAAACAAACCATCGCACAACATCTGCCAGCTGTGCATGCAGGGGACGACTGGCCACAACACACCGGGCCCAAAGAAATTCCTGGAGCAATCCGGGTCTACCACTCCCGGTGGAAAATAGGTCAGGTTTGGTGGAAAAGGGAAGGACAAACACAAATCTTTCCCAGAAAAAAACAAGGAAAATCGCATGGACTATCGCTGGTTGATGCTGGTTGGTGGTTTTTACATGTTTTTACCTACCCCCCAAATTTCCAAAGATGTTCGTCATCCCAACTAATCATTTCATCTCACCATTCTACAAAGTCAATGGCTTGGTCGGACAGCATGTGCTGTACTGGAGCTGGTGTCTGGACAAAAATCCTCAGCATCCCAAGTATGGTTGAAAGTAAACACTATGTGACGCCCCCAACCACATAGGATTCCGCAGGTATTTTTTTTTCAGGAGCGATTGGAGAGGAGCTGTTCAATGACTCTACCTCACGGAATTCCAGCATGGAACATCAGCTATGAACATCTAAAAAACATATTAAACTCCATAAATTGAGGCTGCTCAACGGGTACAGTCAAACGACAAACTCATGCCTAACTCATGCCTGGGTCAAAACTTGCTAGTCGATCATCATGGAATCGCTGTTTCAAGAAACTCATGCCTAAGTCATGCCCAAATCTTAAAACACCATGGAATCGCGTATGTATAAGAAGAATGTTTCCAACTTGGGAAAATCAAATGTTCGCAAAAATCCGTCTACAGTTGCGTTCTATCGTTCGTGTTTCTTGGGTTGAGAAATACTTGCCGCTTCGGTCCGCTGACTCTCTTCGCTTTGCTGACTCTTTTCGCTTTGTCACTCTGCCATCCGTGATTCACAACAACCAACCTCTCCTATAGGTTTCCTGTTTTTGAAACCACGACGTGCCGAACGACGTCCGAACGACGTCAAAAAATAACAAGAAAGGCTCTCTGCCCACCCGCCTGCGGAACCACATAAGAAACTAAAACCGACACGAAGACACAACAATGACCCTTCTCACCTCCATCTCAAGCAACACGCTGAAGTGCCACAATGCCGCGTTGAGCACGCAGTGAAAAGTGAAAATGGCTGCCGCAGGAAATACAAAATAACCCGAGACATTGAACACACTGGAAAGAAAAAGATAGAAACACCAACTAATCGCTACACTCACATCCAGTTTGACTCGGTATGGAAAAGGTTACTCTCGATGCTAAACACAACCTAATAGCAAGGTTTATTAGCAAAAACTATTCCAAAGACCAAATCGAACAAAACATTGCAATTCCTATGTTTTACTAAAAAGGCACGACTTTTCAAATCAAGTGCTCCCCAGCTATTTACGATCATTTCCTAATTTTAGGCACGACTTTAGCAGTCAACTGTAGCCACCAGCCAGTCCAGTTCTCGCTCCTCCCACGTGTAGCTCGGGGCGAAGCTCTGAAGCAATGAAAACTCCAGTCCAAGGCTGTGCCTCCCATTCCGGTCACTTTAGTGTTGCACAGCCCATAGCAATTGTATATTCTATAGGCTGTAGGTCCTATGCTATCTCACCACTTAACATCTCTTAGTCTTAACCATTTGGAAGGTTTCTTAACCGGAAAATGTGCGCAGTTTCGTGTTTGGTTCATCATATCATCATCATATTCTCACAGTATCTCTCTGTTGTCTGAATTTCGACATGACATGACCCACCTTTTCGCTCGAATTTGACGCTCCAAATGGCTGCCCTTGATGCCGGCATGCAGCCAATGACCCTCGGGCCAAGATGCGGGCAGGGCCAAGCATCGGGGCAAAACATGGTAGTAGGGGCTGTAGAACTGATCTCTGAGATCTCTGGAGCTTGCAGAACTTTGAGCCCGTTCTTGAAGTAGAAATGCGCTGAGCAGCAGCAAACCAGGTGCTGAACCAAACTCCTGGCTGCCAAAAAAATCAGACATCCGATCCTTACCCATCTGTCTTGCGGCCTTTGGATACCTTCGGAAATTTTGGTTTATGCCCTTCAGCAGTTAAAAAAAAGGAGGACCACCTGAATCAAAGACATACCACAGTCTACACTTTCCACACCACAAAAAACCGGCAATAGGAAACATGTAAGGGACGGACCTTTTTTTGACATTGTACAAACATTGAGGTCAGCGATGAGGCCTTCCCTGATACATTTGCACATGCATCATGTTCATTTAGGCGGTTTACGTGATGCTCCCCAGACATGCGAGCGATGGGTGCCTCTCAAATCGGCAGCTGCCAGGAGGAAACATGTTGCCGTGTTGCCAAATATGCCATGCCGTTTTTACGGGAAGACCTGCAGGAAACAATGCTAGGTTCAATTAATCTAATTAATTATAATCAATTATATCATCCAGCACCATCAGCATCACCAGCATCACCAGCATCACCAGCAGCATCAGCAGCATCAGCATCACCAGCATCACCAGCATCACCAGCATCACCAGCACCAGCATCACCAGCATCACCAGCATCACCAGCACCATCAGCACCATCAGCATCACCAGGATCACCAGCACCACCAGCACCACCAGCACCAGCAGCACCATCAGCATCAGCAGCACCAGCAGCACCATCAGCATCACCAGCATCACCAGCATCACTGGCATCACCAGCATCACCAGCATCACCAGCATCACCAGCATCACCAGCATCACCATCATCACCATCATCATCATCATCATCATCACCATCACCATCACCATCACCATCACCATCACCACCACCACCAGCATCATCATCATCATCATCATCACCATCACCATCACCATCACTATCACCATCACCATCACCATCACCATCACCATCATCATCATCATCATCAGCTTGGCTTTTCAATTTCATCCTCCCCAAGACCCCTTCACCTCTGCAGACATGCGCAGGTCGCGACCAAAGGACAGTGACTCTTCTGCCACCTGCTCCGAGATCAGCAACCGCCAGGGTAAGCGACACAGCTCTGCCGAGCTCAGCGGCTCAGCCGCAACCACGCCACGGCCGCGGGCCCCACAGCTGATGCGAAGAGATGGATGAGTAAAGCCACCGTTCTCGGCAATCCAAGACCTCCCATGGTCCCATGGTCTTGGATTGCGGTTTTAAAAAAAATGTTGGAAATGGAAGCCTCAAACTAGAATCGTTTGCTGGGAAAACATCAACAAACATCAACAAACACACCCTTTGGACCCTTTTCGGATCCTTCTTGGAGTTCCTTACTTTTGGCCATGCAAAATCAACATCTTCACTAGGTACTGTATGACAACCCAAGCAAAGCCAGCATTCCATGGATTTAAGGGACAATTTGCAGAAGACCTTGTTTTTGTTCACATTTTCCTACCAGAAAATAATGCTTTTTGCAAAACTACATATTCCTCTTCAACCACTTCTGGAAATCAGTCATTCAACCGACTAGACGAGGAAAACCTCCCTATGTGCCAATTTATGTCCCAAAGACTCCAGGCCCTTGATTGCCGCCACATCATCCATGGGTAAGGATGCTGCGCTGGACGCTGCAGAAGTTCCGGCATGCTCCGGCATGGGATTTTAGAGGTGTCATATGGTCTGATGCTTCACCAAACACGCTCTTGAAAAGTCTAGCAGTTAGCAGTCTAGCTATTCTCAGGGTCAGCTCCTTTTTCCAAGGAAATGAGATGATCTGTCTCATGAAGTTGTTGAATATCATTCAACAACTAACCACAAGCCATTATGTTTCTATGAACCTAGTCAATCCTAGTCATGGGTTGCTCATGGAGCAAGATATGCAATGGCCATGGTCCAAAAACGTGCAGAAAATCGCCATGGCCGCCATGGTGCGCACGGCGTCATGGGATCTTTTCCAGGAACAGCGGAGACTTCGTCTTGGAGACTTCGCCGATCGGCAATCCGGCGGACAAAAGTCCGGATGATTCCGGGTCACATGGGTCACCAACAACCGGAAACCATGGAATCCCATGTTTCGATGGTCGAGAATGACCCACAAAATCCACAAATCGAGCACGCAAGTTGGTAAGCATTGGTAACCCATTTTTAAGCCCTCTCAGTCAAGGATTGTCCTCCATGGATTTGGCCACTGACATGTTTGCAAAGAATCACCAAATCATAGTGACGCAGAGCCGTGAGGTCATTATAATTCGTTAATTCATCCAGAAAAATCATAAAAATCATAGTTCAAATGTATAAAAATCATTAAACATCATGGTTTTATTGGTTTTCAACTTCTACAGGTTTTCATAAGCGTTCCGTGGTTTTCTGAAGGTCTTCTAAGCATCTCCCCATCGGTCCTCGTCCCGTCAGGGACCGGCAGGTGGGGTTTCGACCTCAGGAGTACTCTTTGGCCAAGTCCTCAAAGTCGACTCGTAAGCCATCACGGAAGACCACTGGCTTGTACTCACCTGGCTCCGAGCCAAGAACAAATCTTGGGATCTGGCTGGATGTTCATCTGCCATCATCTGCCATCATCCACCTAAATATCCTAAATATGATGATGATGTACAATGGGTTTTGATCCATGGCCCATCGCTATTTGAGTATCGGAATTTATTGGATAGACTTAGGCTGCAGCAGACAGGTTCCTGGACTGCAAGCACAAATCGGAGCAAAACTTTGCTGGAGATACCCTTGTTGAAGTGCAGCACTGCTTTCTTTGTGAGCTGCTGAACATTCCTGCATCATCGGTCCCAGTGCAAAGATTGCCTATCTCTTGAAAATCACCTTCTCTACTGTACCCGGGAAATTTCTGAAACTGGATCAAGTAGATTGTGGATGATCCCGATGGCAAGTCCAATTGATGGACGAGGACTTGCATAAACTACGACCTACGCCTGATCCTTTCCAAACAACCCCTCAATCACAAGCATCTGTGGCCTGGATAAACCCTGCACATGGGCAGGATTCACTGTGGCAATCTTTTGACCTCGAAAAAATGACGCCAGCCGGACTGAGCCACAGGACGGCCGGCCATCCAAAACAAAGCTCCGGGATGCCCAGCTGTTCTGCTTCTTAAAGCGGTAGCCCTGAGTCAGAGCGAATTCCAACAATCCCTGAGTCGTTTGGGGTGATGAAAAGAGAATCACGTGAACGAATGGGCAAAAAGATCTTGATGACAATGACTCAATGACATGGGGAAACTCCGCACCAAACGATGGCACCAAACGCCAGATTTCTATGAGGCCTCAAAGTGCTCCGAAAAGCGGGTCATGTTCGCCGGATCCAAGAAATTAATGAAGGCATAGCCTCCCAAGGGTGCAATGGAAGCTGGAAAGATTCACAGTCTCTCCCAAAGGAGGGAGCGTTCAAATCCACTGGCTTATCTCATCTCCCCTGGCCCACTTGGGGTGTAGTGCTGCATGTGCTGTGTCCGTATTCCTATCATTTCCAGACAAAGCCACACATACAGAACATACAAACATACCCTTCTGCACCATCTTCTCTGCTTCAACACCATCTGTGTCATCTGCAGCTAGAGCCTACATTTGTTTTATTCCTCACGTCCATGGGCAGGTAGAAGAAGTCGTACCTGCGATCCGAGAAGAATCACGAAAATGGCAAGGAGATTTTCGGAGATTTTCGGACTGGCGGCAACCCTTGATATCCCATGATAAAATTGAGTGTTTCAGGTATTTTCAGTTAACCAGGGCTCCACACAAGCCGGAGAAGCCCTCGGCATCAATCTCGTCAAGCAAGGAATTCTGCCATGCCGCGTCGATGAGTGGAGTGCAGCTTAGACTCACGCATGATTTTTGCATCTGATCTCCCCTTAGCAAATCCCTTCTAGCATCATGTGCCTCCTTAGCCCACACAGAGCTCGCAGTGCCTGTGAGAGCCTGTTGGGAATATTTCTCAGCATTGCCGTAGTGGCAGGTCCATTGGCTTCATTGGCCAATAGGTCCGTTACCTGGCCGCCAACTGCCACCCGTGGCCGTCCATGGCCCAGCAATCCCTTCCTGCTAGTTCCAGCCTTGGGCACGCTGGTGGCATGGTAGGGCTTGAATTCCTTCTTCCCAGATCCACCTTTCGCTTTCTTCTTGCCTTCGTGGGTGGAATTGATCTTTTGCCCGGAGATTTTTGGATCACATATGAAACACACCAGATGAAACCAATCCACCAACCCCGCTCCAGTAACTCCACCTTTAGGAAGGTAGGTAAGGTTGTTATAATATGTTCCAATTTGGTGGTTTGTTGATCCCCTAAAAGTATAAACCCCCAAAGACTAAAGGTCTAAGTTTTTGTGGCTAATTCATCAATCCAGATAATCCACGATAATCCACTATCAAATGGCATAGCCCCAGTCTGGGGACCTGCTCACGACAATGATTCTGGTCAACTCAAGCTAATCTATTTATCCATTCGGGGGCACCTCTGACAATGATATGATATGACGCTACTATGAAAAACAGGGACATATATATAGACACATATATAGACACAATTTAACCTGGACCCCCAGCATTGTAGCATGGCTAGCGGCTAGATCCAATAGACAGATCATCTTTGCACATGCCATCTTTGGCGTTCCATGGTTTACCCTCTGGTAAGCGTTTACATAGCTATGGAAAATCACTATTTTTAATGGGTAAATCATGGTAAATCCACTATTTCTATGGCCATTTTCAATAGCTTTTTGTATGTTTACCAGAGGGTATATCCCATGAATATCCCATTGAATCACTATAAAATCCCATTAAATCACTATAAGTTCCATGGTTTACTAATCTTGGGCTTAGCCGTGTGTCCCACTCTCCTGAGTCACCTGAGTCTCGTCTCTCCCTCGAGCGGCTCCGGGACCCGTTCCTAGATCCAACTGCTGGGTATCCGCCTCAAAAATGCCATGGGAAATTGCAGGGAAAGAACACCACCACCGGAACCAACGTCTTTATTTCCTGGCCCAGGCTTTCAGCTGTTCGAACTTTGGAGGTAACCACCAAGAATAGAAAAGAACTCCACTGAAATGCTTCGAAGTTGCCAAATCACTGAGTGCCACACTAAAGGGATACCCAGCTGCGTAAGGATCATAAGGAGGGTATAGCACCCAGTGTTGAGGTGCTCCATAGGCACCAGCCTGAAGCAGGCCATGTGCTTTTGGGCCTGGTGCTGTAGGACCACTGTAGGATTTGTTTTCCCTAAAAAAAAAGAGATCTGGCAGATAGAGACTCCAAAGTCAAACAAAAACAAGAGAGGAGTTGACTCAGTGGCATAGCAATCCCATTCCCACATATATTCAGTACTCCATAGTACTCCCAATGATGGGTCCAAGATAGATCCACTCAAACCATGCTTCGTATAGCCACGAAAAATCACGGGCTATTCAGACTTCTACAGACTTCTACTTTCTGCTCTCCTGACTTTGCACCCGAAACTGCCATCACTTCCACCCAAGTTGCAAGATGTTGCAAGCTCGCACTTCAATACCACTAAAACCACTAGTCGCAATTTCTGGCAATATCCTATCCCATGACTACTCAAGTGAATGTCCCAAATGTCCCCAAATTTCCCTGGTAATGGTGATGGTGCCATCACATGCCTATTTCTTGCCATTCCCCGAGGCGCAAACTGCAGGTCGTCGCTCCCAGCAAGGCATGCAATACCTGGCACCGAGGCCTTGAAAATTTTTTCGCGATATGCGGGTGTGATTTAACGATAGAAGATGATAGTTGCAACTAACGTATGATAAACTACAATCGTTTCTCAAAAATTCCAGCTTGTATATCTACATGTTACATATATATATATATACACATAATTGTATACAGAAATGTAAATATGTACGTACACCTAATTCAATTTATCGTTGAAGAACCATGACTGAGCCCCAGAAAGGGAACCAGTCGGGGCAGCGGGGGACCATGACCCCCCCCATTCCTACCCAGTCCCGTAGCAGCGCACCAGTAATCCACGACTTGGTCTACATGTCCATCGTCCCGGAGCCTCAGCGCCGCATCATTTCTCTGAAACAGCTGAAACAGCTTTCAATGTGGCCAGAAAATGGGGATCAGGATGTCAGCCATAAAAAACACACCAAAAAACGCATCTTGATTGATAATTGAATGATAATTGAATGATTTTCAATGGGACACCTGATGATTAAGCCTGATTAAGCATTGGATCTTGAGGTATCTTTTCCCAGAAACCCCGTATCTGTGCGGGTTTCTGGAAGGGCCACCCTGCATCTTGCAGAGCGCACAGCGTCGCCTCCTGACAGCCCACACAGCTTTGCCCAAAATTAAAATTAAAGGCTTGACCATTTCACCCAGGGCTTCACTGCGTTGGAGATATATATGATATATATGTAGATCTGCAAATGCACATGTAAATGTAACTGTTCAATGTCTCTCTCTCTCTCTCGCCCTCTCCGAGAGTTCAGTCACAGACTGAAGGCGAGCCAACGGCCCAGCCCCCCAGAAACCTGTCAGCCAGCCTGTTTAATGTATACAGCATACTATTTTATAGTATGCAAAAACGTATGTGGCATTCCAAGTCCACCAAACTTGGTCTATCTTGGCTTTGCGGAGTTCTCAGTCTGCTGCGTGATTTCTTGAGGAAGCTGCATTCAGTTCAAGAATAACACTTCAATTCGAGATCCAGTGTTTCTGGTCGTTGAAGGCTAATCGTCTGGTAGCGCATCTGGCACATTATGGAAGCAATATCCTGCTCAAATATACAAGCCTCAACGGAAAAAGCCAAGCGTATCAGGCAAGAGATCAACCCCAATCCCAATCATTACAGATCAGTAAAAACAATTATCACACCTGGCAATCAACCTGTAATGGTAATTAAACCATATTACTGACCTATAAATGGATGGATCTTAATTTTAGTATGCTCTGGTAATCAAACCTGGCAATTGAAAATCCATCCGTTTATAGATGATCCTCCCATTAAAGCCTGCAGTTATCGGACCATTCTCGGGGATTTTCCATCGCCTGCCGCAGAAAGTGAGCCAGCAATCCTGCCATGGCAGTGCCATGGTCGTTGGGATATGGGTAGGGCTTCAGAAGATTTTTTTTTGTTGGCTCAGGTTGTGTTTTTTTTTTTAAGGCTTTCTTTCCTGGTACCATTTGCCTTGTATTTGCAAGGAACTAGAATCTGTCATTTTGCATGGTATTTGCTACGTTTTGGTATGGTTACTTTGCATTTTGCATGGTATTTGCTACATTTTGGCATGGTTACTTTGCATTTTGCATGGCATTTGCTACATTTGGCAATGTTCGCCTTCCATTTTGCATGGAATTTCCACCGTTTTGGCACTTCAACCTCTCATTTGCATGGTATTTGCTACATTTTGGTACTTCAAACGTTCATGTGTTTTTTTTGAGAGTTTCTTTAGGCTTTCATTTAGGGCTTCTTTAGGGTTTCATTAAGGGTTTCATTAGGATTTCATATAGCATTCCATTTAGGGTTTCATGTAGGGTTTCTTTAGGGTTTCATTTAGGCTTTCATTTAAGGTTTCTTTAAGTTTAGGGTTTCTTTAGAGTTTTATTTAGGGTTTCATTTAAGGGTTTCTTATCAGGATTTTCAAACGTTCATGTGGGTTTCTTTAGGGCTTCTTTAGGGTTTCATTTAGGGTTTCATTTAGGGTTTCTTTACGGTTTCATTTGGGGTTTCTGAAAGTTTTCATTTAGGGTTTCATTTAAGGGTTTCTTATCAGGATTTCTTATCAGGATTTCCAAACGTTCATGTGAGTTTCTTTGAGGCTTCTTTAGGGTTTCATTTAGGGTTTCATTTAGGGTTTCATGTAGGGTTTCATGTGGGGTTTCTTATTAGGATTTTCAATCGTTCATGTGGGTTTCTTTATGGTTTCATTTAGGGTTTCATTCAGTGTTTTTTAGAGTGTCGTTTGCTTCTTTAGGATGCCTTTTAGGGTTTCATTCGAAGTTTCTTTAGGGTTTCATTCATGGTTTCTTTTGGGTTAATTTATGGTTTCTTTAGGGTTCATTTAGGGTTTCGTGTAGGGGTTTCTTATCAGGAGTTCTTATCAGGATTTCTTTAGGGTTTCTTTGGGTTTCAACTAGGGTCGTTAGGGTTTCATTCAGGATACAAACAGGAGAGAATAAAGTGAATAAAGCAAAAGAAAAGAAAAAACAAAGAGGCAGTGAAGACAGGAAGCAGAGAAGCAGCGGAGCAGGAAGTAGAGCAGCAAAACACATGACTAAAGAAACAAAAAGTAGAACAGTAGAAGCAGAAAGGCACAGAAGCACAAAAGCAGAAAAGCAGAGAAGCAGGGAAAGCAGAGAAGCAGAAAAGAACATCAGCAGGTAAAGCAGAGAAGCAGGAAAGCAAAAAGTGGGAAAAGCAAAAAGCAGAAAAGCAGAGAAGTAGACAAGCAAAGAAGCAGGAAAAGCAGAAAAGCAGAGTAGACAAGCAGAGAAGCAGGAAAAGCAGAGAACCAGGAACCCCAAAAAAAATCCAAAACCTGCCGCGAAAAAAATCCAAAAATAAATAGTAGTATGGGTAGTATGATCTATCCCATGGAGGGGAATCCAAACATCATGGGCATATAGATTACATTAGGTTACTACTATGTTACTTGCATAATATGTGCTATAAAATGGATGGATGACCATCCCCCAGGATGCTTTTCTGATTTAACTTTTGCAGAATGGCAATGGACCCAAAAATTCACAATGGGAAGTTGAGCAACGAACATGGTTTGGTCAGATGGGGTTAAACGCAAGGCGCCAGGGGCTGTCATGATTAAGCTCAGCAAAAGAAAATCAACGGTTTAGTTTGCTGGGAAGATATGCATTAAATGCATGAAGGAGCATTTGCCCTCTGGTAATTTAACATAGCTATGGAAAATGGCCATATTTATAGTTGATTTACCCATTAAAAATGGTGGTTTTCCATAGTTATGTAACAGTTTATCAGAGGGTATGAGCATTTATATCAATTCTTTGAATCACACCATGGTTCCCGGCCTCGCAGTACCAGTACTGACTATCTGCATCCCGATGTCCATATTCCTTGCACCGGCAAGATCGCTGCAGCACCACTTCTTGAAGTCTTTTTTCCTCCCCCCGAATGACAAGTGTGACCCGGGGTGCTTCCCCCATGTCAACATGACATGTTTGCTGCGGCCCTGCGGGCTCGTTTTGGACCTCAGAAAATCAACGCTGCCCGCGTTCCCCCACCTTGGGCTGTCTGCATCTTGTGCAGCTTCCAGGCATCTCCTACATCCCTTTTCAAAAAACATCTCACCCGCGGACATGTCCGAACCATGGCTGAGCCGAAAATCCCATGATGGATGTCAGGACTTTAAATGCTGTCACTCCAACAAAGAACAACCAACGCACTGCTTTTTGAAAGGTCCCATATTTTGGCACTGGGAAGTAAGTATAAACATTATAAACCAATTTTTTGTGTACAGTCCCGTTGTTTTTTGCAGTAAGCCGTAGAACAAAGCTGTTTCGTTTGATCGCCACAACGGCCACGCAGCATCACTTTTTCATTGCCAGGAAGGCCAGGGCCAAGTCTTTGTGCCTGGCGCCCGCAAGCTGCAATGCTGGGTTATAAAGGGGTTGTTTTTTTTTGGTTGTTTATGGTAACACCAAAACATATTATAACACATGCGCACATACACATATGTAAAACACATCATGAAAAAAAAATAATATACATAATATATTATATCATATATATATATGCACATACGTCAATATATTCAGCACATTTCTATCTGTTTCGTGGGTCCTACAAGCATTTTGACCTGACGCTTTGCAGAAAACCCCGCCAAATAAATTCCGATTTTTGTGGTGTCTTGTTCCATCACATCAAGGGGTGTAAATGTTCCCGCCAAATCCGCCAATTCTAGGTGACTGGGGGGTTCCTGTGAACAAACTAATTGAAACTATATCCTTATATAGTGTATAAATACGTATGAATATAACTATGAATATACATATAATATAACATGGTATAATATTGTATAATAAAACATAATATAATATAATAAAACATGTTATAATATGGTATAATAAAATAAAATATAATATAATAAAACATGTTATAATATAGTATAATAAAACATAATATAATATAATATAATATAATAATATAATATAATATAATGGTTTTCACATGATTTCACCTTCTTCATCATCCAAAGACATGTTTTGCTCTTTTTTTCCACGATTTTGCAGGGCTTTTCCGCCAGGCATGCCTGGAATGCACTCAGCATCTGTCTTGCGATCACTGTGTTTCTCTCGACCTGACATGAGAGAAGGTCGTGACGTAGAACACAAAACAAAAGAATGCTGCCGTGATGTAGAAATATGTAGAATACAAGACAGGGGAACAGTGTTGAAAGATGTTGAAAGCGTTCTGACGTAGTATGTAGATGTAGGTAGAGTAAGAGAAGAAGGTTTCGAGGTAATGTGTTAACATTGCAAAACAAGAGAAGGATGTCGTGAAGTAGTATCGGAAAAGGATGGAAAAGGGAGATTGCCCCTCCACCCACCCACACAGGCCCACCAATACAGAAACTATAATATTATACTCGTATTATTTTCGGGGCGTGGGGGCCAAAGTTCGGGAAATAGACTGTACACACAAAAAGATCATGATGGAGAAAAAAATGGTTCCTGGATATATGCCCAACGAACTCCCCCGTTTTGATTCAAGTAATTTTCTCATCCATGTGTATCCATTATCTACCCTTTGGTCACACCGGTCTTTTCTTGTTTCACATGCTACGCCGCAACTTTCTTGTCTTATTGCACATCTCACGTCCAACTTTCTTCTCTTGTTTTACCTAGCAGCAAGTTGAGATTCACACGGGAACAATTGCTGTTGGAGTGGTTGCTAATCGTCTTTGCCAAAGGAATTGGGCAGCAAATCTCCATCAAGTACAGTACATGTGAGCATTCCAATGGCGCTACATTCAGCGAAACTGGAACATTCGGAAACGAGCAAAAAATATGCACCATACTGCAGCAAAAAGGGGAAACCACTTGCAATGGAATTACGAAGCGAACGAGCAAAGCCGCGCCTGGCTGCGCTCTGTGGGATGGTGGACGAATAGGAAAGCAAAAAAGACAGAAACTGAATGACACTGACATGCAAAAAAAATTGTTATCACAAAGAAACACCATGAGAAGCAAGTGAAACGCATCTTTCGCAGAAAGCAGCCAGAATATGCCAGAATGAGGACATATGGAACTCACGTTCTCAAAAGACATGCGCGAGAAAAAACATAGAACAACAATGAAACACATGTCCGCCATCAAGATTCAGGTGTGAAACAAGATGAACTCGTGCATGCAAATTCTAAGGTGACCGGTTGTTTCTGTGAGGGAAAACCTGCGAAGAACCACGTTTTTGGTGCTAGGTGCCCCAACTGGCAGCACGTCTCCGAGGGACTGGGTAATATGACACCGGCATCTCAACCTGTCTGGATCTGGCTTGAATGTGTATCAAGATCAAGCAGAACATCGATCATACATGGATCATACCTATTAAATCCTATTAAAACTGGCTTGCATCAGAATTTTGCACCATCTTCGCTGCAAGGTATATCATGGCATATCAGCTTCAAGTCAGGTTGTTGGAATCATTGAATTGCCAAAATTGGTACAATCCTTGATCCTCCTGGTGGCTCTCCCATCATCTCCCTCTCTGATATTTGTGAGAAAAACAATGAGGTCAAATCGTGTCAAAGCCTATCACTGGATTGGTTTCAGGGAAAATCTACCAGAAAAATCCGTGGCTTTTCCCATGAAACATGGGGGTTTCCTTAAACCAATCATGTCAAATCCTTAGTTCTGCAGGTTTCATCCTTGGATAGCTGTCCACTTCACCGGGCACCTGCGACACACATGGTGCCGGGGCACTGACCTGCGGCAGCAGGAAGATTCATGAGAAAGATCTGGTGGAAAGGGGTACCCTGGCACAAGAATTTTGAGAAGCACTCAAATTCTTAGATTTCTTAGCGCATGATGCCGTGATGAAATCTGATGAGCCAAGATGATGCGCTTTTTTTCCTGGCCATTTTTCAGCTCATGGAGACGCCACCATCCAGCATGGTGCGTCAAAGGTGGACGCGTTCAACCTTGGAATAACAATGGGAACACCAAGAGCACTGCAATGAAGGCCAAACAGCAAAGAAGACCCGATGGAAACGGAGTTCGGTCCTGAGCTGCAACAGGTGCCCAAGTGGGCTCGATTCATACCAAAGTTGATGAATGGTGGCTGACTTTTAGAGGAGGACCCTGAAAACATGATGATTTCCACTTGAGATGGATTAACCAAGCATGTATGAGACCTGAAAACACCACCGAATCCAAAAAGAATCCTGGGATATTGCTGGCAACTTGCGTCCGATCTATGGCCATGAAGCCAACACTCAATGAGTCAAGTGTCCGATCGAATTTCAAGCAGCAATTTCTCATCCTCCACCTGTGCAACACCAGCCAGAAGCCGATGTTGTTCGTTCAAGTACTGGACCTAAGAAAGTTGCAGCCACAGCATGGCTGAAGATGGCTGAAGGGTGCCAACATGTGCCAACATTTCCGTAGGTCAAAGGCTGGCCGGGGCAATGGGTGCCTATGGGTGCCTATCCCAACTTGCCATGCTACGGGTTGCATTTCAAAAGGGGGATTGTCATCATGCCAGATCCCTTTTGCAGGGGATCTGTGTGCTGGACTTTCTCTAGAAAAGTTGTATATGATATCACGTGATACTGGTTGGTGGTTTCAACCCCTCTGCAAAATATTAGTCAGATTGGATCATCATCCCAACTAATTATTGGGGAAAATACAAGTCATGTTCCAAACCACCAACCAGGATATGAGTATTGATGCATGGCTTTGTGTTTGAAGCATTCTTGGCCGCTTGTTGTAGGGGTCAACCCCTGAAGCCAAGCCACACCACGATCAGGACGATTGCGCACAATGCTGGCGCCCCAGTAACCTAGAAGGCAAACACCAGATCCAGATACCCCAAACAGCATCAAACAGCCAAGTCACCAGATTTGCTATGCTTTGTGATGCTTTTTCTACAGAACTTTTCGATGCTTTGGTTTTTTTACCGCCTCAGCGAGAGGACACCCCCGTATAACATCCCATCCCCGGTTCCATAGCCGAGGTGAACATCCAGTCCAGGCCACTAAAGGCAGAGTGAGAACACCTCGAGGAGGGACGCACCTTCTTTGCTTCAGCATTGCATCGTTGAAGGCACTGCTCCTCGAGGTTTCGAACCTTGGTTCGATCCTAGTGGCTGCATGTATTGGAAGGATCCCAACATCATCCAACATCTATAGGAAACCTTAAGAAACCATGCTTTTGGCAGCCATTCTTACCGGGATCTTCTGCAAAACCGCACGCATCCAGTAAACTCAACGTCGCTCAATTTAGTTTTGGCGTGCAAGGAGGAAAACCTGGTGGTATTTTCCCACCTAGAAAGCTAGTGCAATCCATGATATCATAGGAATATATAGGAATATCAACCAAGGAAACTAGAAAGGACACTAGAGAAACATGAGCTATTCATACTCAAGAAAAAGCACACTGGTTGGTGCTGATACGGGGATGCTGATACGCCCTGCTAGGCCCCTAACTTGCAACCCAAAGCACGGAGACAGTACAGTCCAAGTGCCGGTGATCCAGAGGCGTTCCACACTCGATGAGCCAACGTCTGATACGCAAAAAACACAGGGATGAAGGTAAGTCGATATGTGGTCCTTGCAAGCCATAGGCCATCAGTGCTCCTTGATGACATCCCAAGGTGACCTCTTCCTCCACCATGCAGTGCGTTGGATAGCGGCACAGCACCGGTGCATGGCACAGGATTGCCGGCAGCGGTTCATAAGGGTAGAGCGCCAAGACGCGGCTCAGACATAGGCAGTTGGAGAGGTCTTTGGAGGCAAAGGTGTTGGTCAGACCCAGCAGATCCAGCTGTGCTACCGTAAGCAGGTCGCCCGGGACAGGATCAAACAGCAAAAGAGACAACTCACAACCTCAGTTTCTGAGGGGCTTTCTGAGCGCCAAGTTGTTTAATGTTGTTCAATACCCAGAAGTTGAGTTGGTTGTAACCTGATTTTTTTATAATTCAATTGAAGCAAGAACTGCACAAACAAACCTTGGACCTTGGTATTTAGGGCCAACATCACCACATGAACAAAACATGAACAAACCAACTGTTTCATCGGGGATCCGGTAGCCAGGTTCCGCCAAATCCAAACCCAAACAAACCCAGTACCGAATAATTAGTGCCTTTCCAATTGCTTTGCACACATATAACTGGAACAGGATTGCTTTGGGACTTTAGCACATGCTCATAAAGTTGCAGAACCTTTTTTGTTTTAGCCGTATATCATATATTACTAAAAGTGTCTCTTTTCCCTTGAAACAATTTTGGGAAATCGATGTTTGTCAAACCTGGGGTTCAAAAAAACACCCCACGCAGCAGCCAACTAGTCGTCCAGGACAAAAAAACATCGTCACCCAGCAACGGGAAGCAGGAATGTCTGACATGACCTGTGCGAGATATGAACATGCGATTCCACCACGTGAAAGGCCCACAGCATTCACTTTGAGCTTCTGAGTCTGGCCCTGCAGCTCGGCAAGGAGATTGTCAACCTGGTCATGGGAACTCTCGAGAAATGAAATGGAGAAACAAAACACGCATAGAAGTTATATGTATATATACATATATATATATGTCATATCATATTATATTACAATTTCTTCATAGAAAACTAGCATTTCAATATGAAAAACACTCAACTACCAAAAAATTAAGTATCCATATGAGTACCTTACTTTCGTCTCAATTTGTCACAGCAGCACGATTTTACCATTCAAAACCACCTTTGGCCGCGCCTGTCTTCGCACCAGGCCGCATTGATGGCGAAGTCCTTTCGCACAAAGCGTGCCACAAAGGCCATCCGTGACTCCGCAGCCATCGAAGGCCATCTTCCTGCGTTTCAGAAACCAAGGGCTGTGACTCTTCTGTATTTCAACAAGATGTGCACACGTGTATGCATGAATATACATATATATACATATATAAATATACATATATATATATACATATATATATATATGTATACATACATAGTTTGCACACGCACAGAAAATCAACATATGAGATGGCATTACCAGATTTTATCGCATTTAGATCCATATGTCAATGTAATAGTATATATATATATATCATTTTATAATATTTTATATCTACATCAATGGTCACTTCAACCACCGCCCATGCCCAAATGGCAGCTGACGACGCCTGGGTTGACCCAAAGCTACTCCGCCCAAGTGTCCACCAGTGACATCAAAGGCATCTGCGGCGGCTTTCAATGGGAAAATGCGGGTTTCAGATCATCAGAAATCACGATAAATCACGCATCCCTGAGATAAAAACTGTAGATTTTCGTGATTCGGATTGACGAACGGCATTGTAAAATATGTTTGGTATTCGAGAATTCGCCATTGAGGCACAGCATTTTTGCCTGAAATCCTCAAATCCCAAAACACATAAAAACAATGCCTGTCAATGTGAAGAAGAGCCCTATCTGCGTGGTCAAGGGCTTGATTGTGTTGGCAGTACCTTCAAAGAAGACCTCACAGGGACGACTCGCGGGAAACTTGCTTTCCAAAGTGGTTGTACCACATGGCCAACTCCAGCCAAGCTCATAGGAAAGGAATCGTCCCCATCCAAACCCTACTAAAAAATGGGACTGACTTGACTTTTGTTTTTGGCTAAAACGGGGCAATCAGTGCAATTTAGGTCAATCCACCTTTTCGAGGGAATGATATGGAATGATTTGACCAGAATTGCATGGTTTAATTCACATACAACATCACTGGTTGGTGGTTTCAACCCCTCTGAAAAAAAATTAGTCAGTTGGGATGATTCTTCCCAATATCTGGGGGAAAAAAACATGTTCCAAACCACCAACCAGATCAGATTTTGCGGGTGTCCGAGCCATCTTTGAAAACAGCTGAGATTCAGTGAGGTGCGCGTTCCCATCGTTCCTCATCTGCAGAAACGGCTCCCGGTCAGTGGCCATGGCTACTGGCAGCTGCCACTTGTGGTCTGCTGGCTGTGCTTTTCCATTGCGACATGGCGTTTGGGGGATGCTAGGGCTGCTAGGGGATTCCTAGGGTATGACCCTACGGCCCTGAGGTTTCCCGCTCCCGCATGGATGGCATCAAGCACATAGGCTGCGGGAAGAAAATCATCCCTGGAAAAGTCGCAACGGGTGACCCTTTGATATTATCTGTGGCAACCCCCCTGAAAAATGACAACTTCAGGCAACTAAGCTGGAGGTACCTAGCCAAGGTAATATATGGTAAAATGTATATAATTTTACATATCCGGCATTGTAGCATAATTATTGCAAGTAACCGAATGGTAGCTATATTTTTTGCAGCCATACAGAGCATATTCCAAAATGATCCGTACGGTATCAACTGCACCTTGCCTGTGGGCTTCCAATATGGCCACTCCAGCCTTTGCCAACCTTCCAAGATTCAACTTAATGAAAAATCCACTGTCCAACGGCCCTGCAATTGGACCTGACGCTATTTTTTTGCACCCCACATATTGATGCTAATTACATGCTGGTACTAGACCTTTGAAACTGAAGAACATCTGTGGGTCTGTGGGCCCTTCGACCAGCAAGAAATTGTGGCATTTCGATCCATAGCGAGTTTGGGGTGACAACATGGCTGAGTTTGGGAAGATGTGCGCACCTCAATGCTCGCAGGGCACCTTGCGAAATCAGGAAAGTCATGTCCCTAGCCACTGACTCGCTTCGTTTGGTGCGGGGAAGCCATGATTCACAAGCAGGTCATTTTGGTCATTCTAATCATTTCATGGGTGAGAACTTAGACCTGCAAACAGGCTCAACGTGGCTCAACTTTTCCCAATCGTCCCTTCAATTTGCCCTGCTGACCGTTGCGACCGTTGCGACCGTTGCCCTTGGGCTTTCCGGACGTCGAAGCGATCGGTCTGATTGGAGCTTCAGACCTACATCCGAGATGCGCGGGGAGAACTGGCATTCTTTTGCACTTCAGAATTGGTGTTTTCTGGGAATTCCGGAAATAGCACAACAAGAACAACAATAACCATATAAGAGATTATAAGAGATTATAAGATAAGAGATTATAAGAATATCTGGTTGGTGGTGCAACGTGCCCATCTTGAAAAATATGACAGTCAATGGGAAGGATGACATTCCATATATTATGGAAAATAAAAGTCATGTTTGAAACCACCAACCATATTACCAGTTATAGATGGTCCATGTATAGATGATTTACCTATAGAACAAATATTAAAATCATAAATCATCATCACCAACCAGATGTGTTTTCCCATATTTTCCTATGTTTTTCCCATGGTTTTCCTACGATTTCCCATTGGATATAGTCATCATCACCAACCAACCAGGTATAGTCATCATCACCAAAGTCTAACAGGGGGCATCACTGCACTGAGGACATCTGAGGACAAAGGGCTTCTTGCGCCAAACTGCTGTCGATCCTCGGGATTTCTCCCAGCATTCCTGGCGAAGCCCAGTGACTCCCAGTGTCAGTAGAAGAAAATGGCCGACATTGGCCGACCAAAAATCCTGGCACCCGGGTTACCCGGGTTTTCACAGTTTTCACACCAAAGTAGCGGGGAAATGGGGATGTTCATCCCCTCGTTCATCCCCTCGTTCCTACAGGTCTTGGCAAAGCTAAAGCCCCTCGGAATCATCCGCTTCACTCCCAGTCAGCTGATCAGCACTGCCAGTGACTCAATAACCGCCCCACCTTGTAGACATCACCTTCAAAGGTTCGTCCTGGCGCAGTTGCTTTCCCCATCTTTCCCCCACTAGGTTTTTGCCAGGGTTATTCTCATGTGCCAATTATATGGGAAAACACACGCAGCTAGTTGACAGGTCTCCCTAAAATGGGTTACAATAACACCTAACAATTGATAACAGGGTAGTATAACTCCTTACAACGACCAATCAATACGGGTCTTTTTTGAGAGCTGGCCGCTGTGGGAGTGCACCTTGTCGTCATTTATCCTCAAATGTGCAATCAATCTTTTTTTAGTTCAACTACAAATGAAGATGACTTCATGTCCACTAGACAAAATGTGTTCTTTGAACACCCAGTCTTCTTGACTCTTGACAATGTGACCAATCTACCTTTATATAATGTTGTCATGCGCCCTTGAACAAAACAAGAATCCTGCAGAATATATGCCATAATTCTTCATATAATATAATTGCAACATGTCTGCTTTGAAATGCCATATTTTAGAAGTGTCACATGTCATTCTTAATGCACAAGCTGTTGTTTCCTTTCAAGGCAATGCAGGGTGTCTTTGAAGACGCAGTGACCCTACACAATATGAAGTATCCCAACAAATACAAAAGATGCACGAAAAAGTGTAATATGCATTTCCAAGTGTCCAGCCTTCCTGAACTGGCACACTATCCAGTATGGAAAAACACAACATTCCTGCACAATATGCAGTGTCTTTGACATACAGCATCTCTGTCAAAACGTTTTTGTTTTTCTTGAATGAAATAGTTTTTCTTCCAAACCTGTTTATAGTTGCAACCTTCCTTTAATGCAGAATAATATTATATTTCTGAGCATTCCTGGACACACACACATAATATATATATATATGCATATCAGTTTTTTCTTTTAAATACTTTCGCTTACACAGCACATTACATCTTTTTCTGAAAGAAATGCCTTCAATATTATACAACAACAGTACAAATGTGTTATTCGCATTATAGGGGAAATGTTAAAAACTATTATGTCATACGTTTTTAATATATACTTTATTCCTTAAAAAAAGTGCTGCATGCATCAAGGATTCTATCATGTAATGTTCCATTGTCTTATGAAACAATACTACTAAGAGAAGAGGTAGACATGTCTTTTTTTGCATCCACTTGATATGAATGACACCATCTCTTCATAATCAATACTGTGTGGGGTTCATTGTCTTCAATTCTATTTGGTTAGTAGACATGCAACACATTGCCAAATAGCATGGGGATCAACACAAAAAACAAAACAACTGCTAGGACCCAATTCTCTGCAGCATCTGACCTGAACCATTTGCCACCTCACCTCTGCCGCAATTAACTTCATCCGGGCACACAAAAAAAAACAAACAAGAACTAAACATACATATAAATAAATACAAACAAACAAAACAAACAAAACAGACAAAACAAACAAACAAAAACAAAATTACAGGACCAAAGGTCTCTGTATCTTCCTCCCCCCTTGGGGTTTGCGATCTTGTTGTTTGCTGTTTTTTTCCTTTTTTTTCCGGTTTTGGTGGGATTGGATAGGGCCTAAGAGGCTCTTGACGCGGAGCTGTGAACGTAGAGACATTGCAATTTCTAACTCTCAGTCATGTGGGTAAAACAATACACCCAGTCATCATCTAATGATATCTAATGTGGGTAGTTTACAATGCCATAGTCATCATCCCCCAGTCATCACCGTTATAGGTGGTATGTAGAAACCGTTCCCATGGTTGGTAAACATGCCACCACTGACCTCGGGAGCGTCGTGAAGGCGGTGGCTCGCTGCGACCTGGGGCGTTGCCAAGAAAAATCGCGAGTTTATTCATTTAGAATAAATAAAACTATATCCATCTATCCATCTATCCGTCTATCCATCTATCCATCTATCCATCTATCCATCTATCCATCTATCCATCTATCCATCTATCCATCTATCCATCTATCCATCTATATCCGTCTATCCATCTATCCATCTATCCTATCCGTCTATCCGTCTATCCATCTATCCATCTATCCATCTATCCATCTATCCATCTATCCCTCTATCCCTCTATCCGTCTATCCGTCTATCCGTCTATCCGTCTATCCATCTATCCGTCTATCCGTCTATCCGTCTATCCGTCTATCCGTCTATCCGTCTATCCGTCTATCCGTCTATCCGTCTATCCGTCTATCCGTCTATCCGTCTATCCGTCTATCCGTCTATCCGTCTATCCGTCTATCCGTCTATCCGTCTATCCGTCTATCCATCTATCCATCTATCCATCTATCCATCTATCCATCTATCCATCTATCCATCTATCCATCTATCCATCTATCCATCTACCCATCTATCCATCTATCCATCTACCCATCTATCCATCTATCCATCTATCCATCTATCCATCTACCCATCTACCCATCTATCCATCTATCCATCTATCCATCTATCCATCTATCCATCCATCCATCCATCGATCCATCGATCCATCGATCCATCGATCCATCTATCCATCTATCCATCTAGCCATTTAGCCATTTAGCCATCTAGCCATCTAGTCATCTAGCCATCTAGCCATCTAGCCATCTAGCCATCTAGCCATCTAGCCATCTAGCCATCTATCCATCTATCCATCTATCCATCTATCCATCTATCCATCCATTTATCTATCCATCTATCTATCCATCCATCTATCCATCTATACACTACGCAATGTCTATATGTATGTATATACATATATATATATGTATATATATATATGGTTGTTGATCAAAATTCCTTTATCCCGGAACGGCCATTCTTCGCGAATAAAAATTTTACTTTCGCGAAACTTTCGCGAACTCCATGTTTATCTTTCGCGGGGCCCATGTTGGCCAACAACACCTCTTATGAAGATTCGTTCACCACCTGCCAAATTACGCCAGAGAATCACGGATCACTTCTTGGTAGCCTTTTAAACATGCAGCTAGCATCACGGAATCCCTTCTCAGGACAGTTTTTTTTTGCAAAGTTTACTGGCCCACCCCCTTCAACATGCACTTTGACTTTCGCCCGCTCTTTCGCAGAACTTTCGCGGAACTTTCGCGAAAATATCCCTATTCACAGACCCCGGCCATCAGCAGGGGGTGCACTGAAGGAAAAGCGAAGACCAGGGGCCTTGGTGTTTGGCTCTCGCAAAGCCTCACTTTTGGAAACTTGGCTACTGCTACTCGCATTCTCTGGTGCCCTTCTCCTGCTGGAGCCCGGGCGGCAGCGGGTGGCAGCCCTTTACATATAATGATAATAATACCTAACTTTCGCGAAACTTTCGCGAAATAAAATTTTACTTTCGCGAACTCGAAAAAAAACTTTCGCGAGGGTTTCCAACATAACATGCACGGCTTTCGCAATTAAAACTCCTTACCAGGACCTTTAGATCGATCACCATATATATATATATATATGCACATACACATTTTTGCCTATATATATCTCTTTGACCAATGTTTACATATTTTGTAGATTGTAGATGGTTCTCCCACATAGTTAACAAACTTCCTGCCATATTTGAAGTACCAAAGGGATCCAAGTATATATACTGACTCAAAAAGGATATAACTGTGATTATGTGTGGCAAACCCAATGGAAACCATAAATATCATATTGTACGCCAGACTCGTGTTGACCCTTCGCAATTTACACGCCTGAGAAAACGTTGGAGTTCCTTGACCCATCCTCCCCACCTCGAACGCTGCGAACGCTGGTCGGACAAGCATCAGCAACTCCCTTGATACGCAACATGCAACGGGCCAGATGTGTATAGCCATGCCAGCCGAAGTTGATGCAAGTTGCAATATCTTGGGACATCATTTCTGGCTCTTCACATCCGTTGGCTCAACAATGCTGATCATGCTTGCGCACCTGATTCCTGTGGTCAGATTTCCACTTCCATCCTCACAAGCAAGTTGAGGACTTGGACTGATTTGTACTGATTTGGATTGATTTAGATCTGATTAAGCTATAACAATACGACACAAAGGCAACATCTCAGCAACAGCCTCTTGATGGCATGTCTTTTTTTGCAGTTTCGACTCGTTCCACAATTCTAATGTCACAGGCATCGGCCACTGGAGATATGCCTAAAATGATCTCTCTCTCTCTCTCTGTATGTATTTATATGTGTTGTATTACTTATGCATTTGTCCAGACAATCCCATAGCACCACCCCAAGACATACCACCCAAGATAAAAGATGGCAGTAATTTGGCCACTTGGATCCACGCCTTCGGGCTCATCCTCACCTCATAGCGACGCTATTTTCTCTCCCATCGACTCGTCCCCATCCACAACATCTTCCCCGTTTTGGTTCCCTATTTTCTCCCCAAGCCTTTCATTGCGAAAAACATAATCAATCGGTTTCCCTCTTAATTTTCTCCTACTTTCTTACATCCAAAATGCTAAAATCGGATGTTTCAACTATTTAACTATACAGACTAATTATACACATTGAAAACGACCGACATGTGCTGAAGGCTCCAGGGTGTTAGGTTTCCCCATTTTCCCCCGGCACATATCCACATACATCCATGAGGGTTTTGGGACTACCTAAACATGATCGGGTGAGTCATGATACCGGAAGCTGGAACCACCATCCCCACGTGCTGAGGAACCCAGCGATTCTTGGGAACCCAGCGAGCCTTAGCTGCCATTTTGGTGCTAGCAGATGCTGGCGGTGTTGCCATGGAACTTTCCAAAGGCCCCAGTCATGAGCCAATTGATCTTGCCGAATTGATTTCCATTTATGAGAGAGTCTGCTTTCAACGATTGGAGGCCAGTCCTAAAACACCCGGCCTTTGGCCTATCCGGGCTCAGCACGGCACTTGTCTGCCACCTGTCCACCATTGTAGCCGATCATCTGCATCCCAGCTTGACCATGCCTGCTCAGGAAGGAAGTCCCCCCAAAATGATCAACTGCGTTGCCCAGGCAATCTACCGCAAAAAACTGTCACCAACAACTGTCATCATTGGTCTCCACACGAAAAGGCAAATCCCGTTGGATTTACGAATTTGGCAGCCACCTAATTAGCAACCTCGCCAAGATGGCTGTGTGCCCCACACATCGTAAGTCCTCGCATATGACACGTAAAGCAACGGGTTAAAACTAAAATCCTGGCTTTGCGGCTCCAATGTCATATAGAACCGTAACCTGCTCTCGATTCCCAATGACCAAACCTTTGGCTTTGAGATGCTACGGCGATGCCTCTCCTGTTCTCCCCTTTCTGTCACTTGCATGTCTGTTCCAACAATGCTTTAGCATGGTATGGATAGAAATCATTGCATGGACACCGGTCTGGCAAACTGGTTGATTCCTTTACTTTAAATAGAAGAAACAACAGAAAAAGGAGCGGACCTGAAACACGGACCCCATATCCAGAAGTTGACATGGATGCCCTAGCTCTTGCGCTGGAAGTGTCTATATACCTCTGAAAATTGTTTCTTAATATTTCCCAGAAAAACGCCACCTTTGGAAGCCATCAATATTTAGCCCACCAAAATGGGGAAGTGGAAACGAATAAGACAATCATTCACATGTATAAAACAACGAAACATCCACCATTAGTCCACTTTTTGTGGGAATTCATCCAATAATCCACATGTTCATTGGTTCAGTCGCCTCCCAAGATTGGGTCAACGTGTCTCGTGGCTGCTGGCTATGGCGGCGCCGGCGTGTTCTCGGGGCGGCCTCAGGTTTACAACTATGATGTTGGTATATACAGCAATAGTAAACCATCCCCAAATTTACCATACATGAGCGTATCATAAAGCATCAACATACCCAGTATGGGTGATTTATGACATGATCTCACTAATTAACATGAATAGCAAGGAATGGAAAACTACTTCAAGCCAGCTACAGTATATAGACATATATAGATTCATATGGATCAATCCAGCTATAGACTCACATGATCTCATATGAATTAATGTTTAATGTAACTAATCCCTTCCCAATATCAGATATCAAACACCCCCAGAAGCCATGGTGGAGATAGGGGATGAAACAATGGGATTGGGATCATAATTACTATATATAAACAGCTATAAGTCACAACTGGTATGTTTGGGTGTACCCAAAACATCCCAAACCGCTGGTCAATCTTCTCATCCCATGTTTTTTTCTTTATGGGGACTGTTAAAGAACACATCAACAATCAACATCCAGCAAGGCCCAACCAAGCTGAAACAACTTCCCCTTCAGGCATCTGCAGCTCGCTTTGTCGCAGTTTCCGTCCCCTTTCTGCGCTTCATCGCCTGAACTTGAGTTCAGCTGACACGCGCATATATCCTGATATGTTTTTGATACAAATGCTGAATAACATAAGTTTTGACATATATCCTGAGATATATTCACATTCTCCCGATATATCCCGATATAAATTCTGACTTATAGCCTGCCATCAATTCCAAAATCCGAAATTGATTTTGACACACATTAACCCATCTATCCTAACATCAATAGTGGCAGTTACTATGACGTGATCCTACTTTGACATGACTGCTAACATGCTGTCTGGCATCGCAAAAAAAGACGAGGCCAGGCACAGAATCTGCAAGCTTGCTATCAGAGGACGAAGACCAGTATAGCTTACACAAATCAACAGGGCCTCACCTGACAGGTGGGACCTGACGGGGATTTCGCTGCTATCGCTGCAAGAAGTGGTGAAGCAAATTTAACATAATTTCGCAAATGATTTTCTTCCGACGAAGACAATTTGACAAATCGAGAACCTTTCGCGGATTGCATCCACGTCCCACACATCTAAGGCCCTCGAAGACCAAGTGTATCTGGAAACAGGATGCACCAACACGCATCAAATCCCAAAGATGGCTAAAGGGATGGTATCAAAAGCCAACCCAACGAAGTCCAGTTCAATCTCAAATTTCCGCATATGTCCCATTGTCCCAACATGGTTAAAGATGTTAAAAGCACATCTTGATAATTTTGAATTTTAACAATCCCATCGAAAATTTGCCAAAAAATGGCGATAAATCATCAAATGGTGGAATATCCATTATCCCTAGAATTTGGAAGTTCATGTTTCTTTGTGCGCCCAGCCGTTTTTCCTCGTTTACCCCCCAACGAAACAAACATGGAACCGGAACCGCCGGAACCACCGGAACCTTGCCTGGTGTCCTGGTGTAATATCTGAGTTCTAGTCCCCAAATCCCCAAACCAATGCTCATCAAATTACAAAGAAAACGATAAGCACCCAAACTGGTGATAGATCCTCCATCCCCCATTGCATAACCCTATAATCAATTTGAGGATGGGCTAATACCCCTGAATATATTGAATATCATATAGGCATTAATAACAGCCCCCTATTTTCCCTTCAAAGCCTGGCTCATCAAATCACCCCAAAGTGGTGATACATCGGTCCGAACTGCTCCCTCCACCACTGGAGCAAGTGCATCTCCACCCCCCCAAAAATGGTGAGAAATCATGATAATATCCATATAATTCATTGTATATAATTATTATATTTCATAGCATGTAAATCATGATCAACCATGATCAATCAGTATAAACCAGTATAAACCATTATAAACCCATTATAAACCCATTATAAACCCATGATAAACCATTATAAACCCATTATAAACCCATTATAAACCCATTATAAACCCATTATAAACCCATTATAAACCCAGTATAAACCCATAAAAATCCATGAACAAAAAACCGAGAGAAAGTGGACACTCCTCGAAACGCCAGCGAAACGCGCCTTGCGGCTCCGCCAGCTCCGCCAGCTTCGTTGGATCCTTTCGGCCGCTTCCAGCTCCAGACGCCGCAGCGCACGCAGCCAGGGCCAGGGCCAGGTCTGGCATGGTCCACGTTGGGAAATCAATGGGAAATCAATGGGAAATCTACACTGGTTGCTGGTTTTAACATGTTTTAACCATCTTGAAAAATATGAAAGTCAGTTGGGAGATTATTCCCATATATTACGGAAAATAAAAAATGTGTGAAACCACCAGCCAGTACAGGAAAACAGTGGACACATGGGTTTACAGACTGGGTTTATGATGGTTGGATTCGGCTTTGAACTTTGGATTTTCACGAGCTTTTCTTGGATGAAACCAGGCGATATCCAAGGGTTTTCTCCAACTGTTCCTTTCAACCATTTATGGAGGTGTCTGATATTTCTGGGGAATTTAGCCCTTGTAAAAATATTTAAAATGGCCCTTGATTGATCCACACACGCATATCAAGAAACAAATGCTTTGACCGTGCTCCCAACCTCATTGGGGATGAACTCAGGTGCTGCTGGATTCATGTCCCATCGGCATGGTCGAGCAGTGGTCAGTTAGTTGACCACTGTGGATCTTTGATAAACATCCCTCCACCATCCACCGACAGAACCAATTCCAATTCAGCAGCTCCTCAGTTGGCACTGGCGACAGTTGGACACACCCAATGTCTGTCTTGCGTGTCTTGCAGTTGACACTATGATATGCTTAGAAAAAGAGCACTGGCTATGGCGGGGAAATGCCCCAAAATCACCGGGTTGTGCGTGAAAACCCACTCATCCTTGACAAAATCTCATGGCACATCCAACAGGAGTCTCAACAACAACCTTCAGAAACTCTGAAGCTGAATATCGGCAAATCAACCCAAACATACCGAAGCCGAGTGGTATCATGCAGCTATGAGAGCCGACAGGAGGCTGCCATGCATTGAAATAGCTTGTGGGATCGAAACAGACAAGCAACTACAAGCAAACACACCTACAATCAGAGCTGCAATGAGCTGCACTGATCAGATTCGCGTGATCATCCATTGGAGATAGCCATCTTTGGGTTCCACGTAAAAAAATCAGGGGGTGAAAGAGACATTCTTAGGTGACCGACCAGTTTCGACTCCGTATATGACCCACCCGAGTCGCAACTCCTTTTCCCACTTGCCACCGACATGCTGTCAGACCGGACAGTCTTGACAATACAAATCACGTTTTAGAGGGTTCTTTCCGCATTCAACCACCGAAGTTGGCGTCTGATCCTTTGAAAATGGGGAAATGCCAACTGGACCACATTGGAATTCCTGGCAAAGCGCCTCAGGTGCTATGCGCCTGACTCATGGGGTTCACTGTAGTGGTCCTCTCGAAAATTGTCACCTTTCAGCGGCGATTATTGATGCTGGTATGGCAATGCTGCATGTTCCAGGTGTATGGAAGGCCTTCCAAAACCCCATCAAGCATGGATGATAAATAGTATTAAATAGTTACAGGTCAAACATGGTCAAACCACTGCTAACAAGTGTGATGAACATCAAACTAGCTGTGAAGTGGATGATCATCCACCCAAATATGGCATCACAGACTTCGACCCCTTTCCAGATCAGCATGTGACCTGAGTTCCTGCAATGAGGATCGTGGTGGATTGTAGCATTAGGTCCAGCTTAGCCTGCTCCATTAGTCATTAGACTAGGTTATGGGTATAACCAAACACGTAGAGAGGCAACAAATCCAGTTTGTCAATTGTTCTGGGCCACGTATCAGCTCAAACAAATTGAAACCAGTTGGCGTACTGCAAAAAGGCGAAAGTCCCCGTGTGTGTGTGTGTCATAATTGATATAATTATTAGTATAACCCAGAAATTGGACACCTGTAAGATCCTTAGGTTGCATGCAGTCTTTGAGCAGTGATAGCGCCGCCAAACCGACGCACGACTGGCAGCACGAAGCTGCACCCAGCATGAAACTGGTTTGCAAGCTGCTCCCGGCATGAAGCTGGTTTGGTAAGGTGGCAGCAAAAAATTGCATCACCACGAAACTGTTTGTGTAAGGTGGCAGCACGTGGCTGCATCAGCCGAAACTGATTTTGTTGAGGAGGTATTTGTGCACAGGTTACTTCTCGCACGGCGGCTGCCGCACCCCCCCCCCTTCAGGGACTGTGTAAGATCCTTAGGTTGAGGATTCTCATGAAACTAGACGACGGATGGCCCGAGAGCGTAGAGGAGCAGAGTCTTCTGTTGTTAGCATGGAGAAACGCTTTTTACACACAGGCTCTTTTACACACAGACGCTTTTACACACAGACGCTTTTACACACAGACGCTTTTTACACGCAGGCGCTTTTACACACAGACGCTTTTACACACAGACGCTTTTACACACAGACCCTTTTACACACAGACGCCTTTACACACAGACACTTTTACACACAGACGCTTTTTACACACAGACACTTTTTACACACAGACGCTTTGACACACAAACACATTTACACACAGGGGCTTTTACACACAGACGCTTTTTACACACAGACCCTTTTACACACAGACGCTTTTACACACAGACGCTTTTACACACAGACGCTTTTACACACAGACGCTTTTACACACAGACGCTTTTACACACAGACGCTTTTACACACAGACGCTTTTACACGCAGAAGCTTTTACACACAAACACTTTTACACACAGACGCTTTACACACAGACGCTTTTGCACACAGACGCTTTTACATTCAGACGCTTTTACACACAGACGCTTTTACACACAGACCCTTTTACACACAGACGCTTTTACACACAGACTCCTTTACACACAGACGCTTTTACACACAGACACTTTTACACACAGACTCCTTTACACACAGACGCTTTTACGCACAGACACTTTTACACACAGACCATTTTACACACAGACACTTTTACACACAGAAGCTTTTAAACACAGAAGCTTTTACACACAGAAGCTTTTACACACAGACGCTTTTGCACACAGACGCTTTTACACACAGACGCTTTTACACACAGACTCCTTTACACACAGACGCTTTTACACACAGACGCTTTTACACACAGACGCTTTTACACACAGAGACTTTTACACACAGTTGCTTTTACACACAGACGCTTTTACACACAGATGCTTTTACACACAGAGGCTTTTACACACAGAAGCTTTTACACACAGACGCTTTTACACACACACGCTTTTGCACACAAACGCTTTTGCACACACAGTCTTTTACACACAGACGCTTTTACACACAGACGCTTTTACACACAGACGCTTTTACACACAAACACTTTTACACACAAACACTTTTACACACAGACGCTTTTACACACAGACGCTTTTACACACGGAGACTTTTACACACACACAGACGCTTTTACACACAGAAGCTTTTACACACAAACACTTTTACACACAGACGCTTTTACACACAGTCGCTTTTACACACAGACGCTTTTACACACACACAGACGCTTTTACACACAGAGACGCTTTTACACACAGAGACGCTTTTACACAGAAACACTTTTACACACAAACACTTTTGCGCGCAGACGCTTTTACACACAGACGCTTTTACACACAGAGACTTTTACACACAAACAGACGCTTTTACACACAGAAGCTTTTACACACAGACGCTTTTACACACAAACACTTTTACACAAACACTTTTACACACAAACACTTTTACACACAGACGCTTTTACACACAGACACTTTGACACACAAACGCATTTACACACAGAGGCTTTTACACACAAACACCTTTACACAAACACTTTTACACACAAACACTTTTACACACAGACGCTTTTACACACAAACGCTTTGACACACAGACGCTTTTACACACAGACGCTTTTACACACAGAGACTTTTACACACACAGACGCTTTTACACACAGAAGCTTTTACACACAGACGCTTTTACACACAGACACTTTTACACACAGACGCTTTTACACACAGACGCTTTTACACACAGACGCTTTTTACACACAGGGGCTTTTACACACAGAAGCTTTTACACACAGACGCTTTTACACACAGACACTTTTACACACAGACGCTTTTACACACAGACGCTTTTACACACAGACGCTTTTTACACACAGGCGCTTTTACACACAGACAAGTCCGGCACAAGTAAAATCGCAATTTTACCTCAGTTTTTGCCGATCGCCCCTCATTTCGCGCGAAAGGGTTGCTCCGGGACAAGTCAAATCGCAATTTTCCCTCAGTTTTTGCCGATCGACCTTCATTTCGTGCGAAAGGGTTGCTCCAGGACAAGTCAAATCGCAGTTTTACCTCAGTTTTTGCCGATCGACCCTCATTTCGTGCGAAAGGGTTGCTCCAGGACAAGTAAAATCGCACTTTTACCTCAGTTTTTGCCGATCGACCCTCATTTCGTGCGAAAGGGTTGCTCCGGGGCAAGTCAAATCGCAATTTTACCTCAGTTTTTGCCGATCGAACCTCGTTTCGTGCGAAAGGGTTGCTCCGGCACAAGTAAAATCGCAATTTTACCTCAGTTTTTGCCGATCGACCCTCATTTCGTGCGAAAGGGTTGCTCCGGCACAAGTCAAATCGCAATTTTACCTCAGTTTTTGCTGATCGACCCTCATTTCGTGCGAAAAGGTTGCCGTTTCGTGACTCGCCGCCGGGAGAAAGATAAAGAAGGCGAGAGAGAAAAAGGAGAGAGAAAGGAGAGAAGATGTGAAGGTGAGAAGATGTGAGAGAAGGTGTGAAGATGAGCAGATGTGAAGATGAGCAGATGTGAGAGAAGATGTGAGAGAAGATGTGAGAGAAGATGTGAAGATGAGCAGATGTGAGAGAAGATGTGAAGATGAGCAGATGTGAGAGAAGATGTGAAGATGAGCAGATGTGAGAGAAGATGTTAGAGAAAATGTGAGAGAAGATGTGAGAGAAGATATGAAGAAAGATGAGCAGATGTGAGAGAAGATGTGAGAGAAGATGTGAGAGAAGATATGAAGAAGATGAGCAGATGTGAGAGAAGATGTGAGAGAAGATATGAAGATGAGCAGATGTGACGATGAGCAGATGTGAGAGAAGATGTGAAGATGAGCAGATGTGAAGATGAGCAGATGTGAGAGAAGATGTGAAGATGAGCAGATGTGAAGATGAGTAGATGTGAAGATGAGAAGGTGTGAAGATGAGAAGGTGAGATACAGACCCCCACTATTGGAAGAACCCTGCGCTCAGACGCTCTCGGGAAAAAACGGACACAAATTTCAAATGCGTCACCCCTCGGATGGGTCAAGGAGTAGGCATCCAAGATACCCCGTAAATTTCCAAGAGCCAACTTGGAATTGTACAACCCCCCCCAATAAAATAATGTAAAATCCATAATTTCTTTCCAAACGTCTTTCATAGTTTTAACAACTCGGTGATTTTCCCAGGTTTTTTCTCCTGCCCATGGGCACCTCTCCATCACCCAACCCCAGGTCTTCGGCGATCTGCTGCGCATGTTGGGCCGCATCCACCGTGCCATCCAGGGCAACTTCCGCAACGGAGACGGTGCCGGACTGCAAGGCCTGAAATGTTGCGAAAACGCTGAGATGTCCACAGCATACATGTATGAATCAATATATGACATATAACATTATATTATTATATATTATTTGATATTATCTATGATGTATGATCATGTGTCTGTGTATCTATGTATCTATGTAGGGATGTATATATATATATATAAATATTTATACATGAAAAAACGTACTAGTTTAAATATGTAAATGTGGACATGTGTTCCATGTATCTATGTATATATATATAAATATGTAAAACATATGTATGTGTATGTGTATATATATATATATGTATACTTATATATATATATGACCCAGGACTCCCAAGCCCCCCCCCCCCCCCATGGTCCCCCCCCCCTGTGGCCTGGGATGGTGGTATGGTTCTTCTGGTCCCCCCCCCCTGTGGCCTGTGGTGGTGGTATGGTTCTTCTGGTTCCCCCCCCTGTGGCCTGTGGTGGTGGTATGTTGGTATGTTGGTATGTTGGTATGTTGGTATGTTGGTATGTATGTATGTTGGTATGTATGTATGTATGTATGTAGGTAGGTAGGTAGGTATGTATGTATGTATGCATGTATGTACGTGTGTACGTAGGTACGTAGGTACGTAGGTATGTAGGTATGTACGTGTGTACGTAGGTACGTAGGTACGTGGGTATGTAGGTATGTAGGTATGTAGGTAGGTAGGTAGGGAGGTAGGTAGGTAGGTAGGTAGGCAAATAGGTATGTATGTATGTATGGATGCATGCATGCATGCATGTACGTATGTATGTATGTACGTGTGTACGTAGGTACGTAGGTATGTAGGTAGGTAGGTATGTATGTATGTATGTAGGTATGTATGTAGGTAGGTATGTATGTACGTGTGTACGTGTGTACGTAGGTACGTAGGTATGTAGGTATGTATGTAGGTATGTACGTGTGTACGTAGGTACGTAGGTACGTAGGTACGTAGGTATGTAGGTAGGTAGGTGGGTAGATAGGTAGGTATGTATATATGGTCCCGTGTCCCGTGTTCCCGAGAGCGTGAGCTTGGGGGACCATACCATGGGGGGGGGCCAGGGATCCGGGATCCGGACTCAGATATATATATATATACACATATGTATCAATGTATCCATGTATAATTATATAAGTATATATATATATATGTAAAGAATATGTATGTGTATATACATGGCGTGGTTTGAACGCGCAAGACACGTCCTGCAAGGCGTGATCCTGCAACAGTCCCACCTCCTTGGGCGTTTGCGGCATGGCATCCACCAGTTCTTGTGCGGCCATCTTTGCTAAATTCAACGGTGTCAGGATCCTCTTCCTTTGGAGTGGCCGGCAGTAAAACGAAACACATGGGAATTGACAAAAAGGGGCAATTTTCGTGAACAACAGAAGACAGAGAATTTGTTGATTCTTAGCCAATCGAAAAGAATCAAGCATTAATGAGTCAATCACGAAAAATACGAACGTGTAAATCGACAATCATAAAAACACATCAACAACCTATGTACCTACATCTGCATATGTATATAGTCATCGTGGAGGAGATGAAATGAAACGCATGGAATTTCTTTCCAATAATTCCTCACTAAAATGCAAAAATGATTGAACTTGTTATATTCTATCTGCCCCAGGAGGACTACATGTGTGTATATAAATATATATGTATATATATATAAACCTATGTAAATAAATATATATATATATATAAACCTATATATATGTATAAAAACCTATATCTACATATATATATATAGAAACTTATACACATACATAAGAACATAACGATCACAGATATACATCCATATCATTACAAATCACATATTCGCCGGCCCCAACCATCAGCAGGGGGAGGGCACCAGAGGAAAACCACAGATCTTCGTCGGATCACCACCAGCTTCATGCCATCCGCCAAAGGCTTTGGCGAGCCCAGCGCTTTCGAAGCTTGCGAGCTTTGCATCTAGCTTCTAACAGCTTGAGAAAGCAACGTTAAGCACCACCACCCAACCCGGCTGCAGGATTTGGAGCTAGTGTCACGCCGAAACCTTCTCTGCAACATTAGGTTTTCTCTCATCATTTGTTCTCTACATCTCCTCACAGGGGTCGGCGGCAGGGGGCGGCAGCCCTTAGATAAACACTATCACATATATATATATATACATAAATACGTATGTAAATATAAATAAATAAATAAATAAAAATATATATATATTTATACACACACACATATATATACCCAGGCGGTCCAGGTGGTGGCAAAGTTTCCCCCTAAGGGCTTGATGATACTTTGCCGTTAACGCCCGAACTTTGCCATTTCCAGGGGCTCAGCTGAAAGGTTCTGAGCATCAATGTGATACCCAAAATGCATTAGTTCATAATCGATAACATGATAAGAAATACCATTGCAAAATAAAGTGTTTTGGACAGGTTATCATGATGATTCTGACATATTTCAGTGGACCACGTTGGCTCTCTTTGTTTTTTCCCCATGCGATCAATCGCTGCGGCCATGTCTTGGCGGCGGGTGATCATCAATTGCCATCAACCTGGGCTGAGAAGAGTCTGTGCCTCAAACTGTTGAGGAAAATGTTTGGCATTGACACCGTTAGAAATTTTAACAATCCTTTATTGTGGTTTGATCCATTCATGTTTGCAAAATCCATCAACCACATCGAACCCTGTATTGCCTTTGCCAATCCTTTCTAAGGTCCAAAGTGGATGCCAAAAAGAAAATTGTTGGGCCAAGGACTGGCATATATGTTATTCTTAATTCAGATTGGAAGCAACACCATTTGTCCAAGACCTAAGACATGCATATATTGCATCTATTTGGACCGCCTGGGATATATATAATATATAAATATAATTAACTTGATATCAAAGTTTTCATCAGCCCTTAGTATTCTAGTTTTGCCCATACTTGGATCGTTATGATATAATAGATTTTACAGTAGTGATCTTACCTCCAAACCATGCACCACCTCTACATGAAAAAAACAGTACATCACCTGGCTGCAGGACATGATGACGAATACTATGGATTGAAGCCTGATGATGAACCGGCGTATGAAGGTGCCGGCCCCTCTGCCTGCGCACCCTTGGGTTGAGAAATATGGGCATATTGTGACCTTTATTAGGGTACACTAACCTTTAATAATAGATGTGGAAAATCCATTGCATTGCCTTACCAATCATGTTATATACTATGTGCAGTATTTTTTTTACTGGGGAAACCCTGGCAATGCATTGGTTTTTCACATCTATTGTAGTTTACTAGGTAGGTGGTAATGGTTCTGTTTCGTCACTGGCAATGATTCTGGGTGATTTTCCATGTTCATCACACATTTCCTTATAGCCCAGGGCAAATCAATGTTGGGGACATATGGAGATTGAATTTAAAACATGGTACATGGGGGTTTGCAAAAAAAAACCTTGTGCTGCAACATTTCAGGGATCGCAGCATGCACTCCTGTGAGTGCATCGTAATGAAAGTTTTTCGACCGACCAAAGATGAAATCATTTTTCACCCAATTAATATATTATTGATTTCACGGTCCCTGCATTTTTTTTTTCTCCACTGCGTGGCCCACCCCGCCCGTTGATGCCAACGCGGCGCCGAAAGAGCCGAATGGACAAGGAAAGGTTGATGCTCCTGAAGGACAGGCATTGAAATACGGCTTAAGATTGCTTTTAAAAAAAATCAGTCCGTTGAGCAAAGTTGTGGAAAACATGACCCGGACAAGCCAATCTAAAAGCACATGACCCAAATCCGTCTCGACATGCTTTCGTGCAGTCATTGCAGCGAAAGGACTTCTTCCAAGACTTGTGCGAAGAGGAAGGTTTTATAGCGAAGCGAAAGTCTGACATCAAGAAAAAAAAGGGCAGCAAGGCCCCACCAAATTGCAGGGGATCTGCGTTTGGTTTCATAAAGCCAAAATATGTTGGGAATAAATTTTCAGGGATAAAATTTCAAGTGCTTTTTTCATGAAGCAAAATTTATTCTTATAATATTTTGGGCCACTGGCTTAATGCTCGGCCAGGCGTTTTCGTTCGTCGACCTTGTTGCCTGCGATGCCGTGACTGAAACGGAGGCCAATCAGGTAGATTTGAACTCATTGAAAATCCCAAGGATTCCTTTTGTGCATGTTGGCCATTGGTGGACTTGAATATTGGAGTCTATAAGATAATTGGTGCATTTTTTCATATTAGACCAGGGCACCATTGTTTGGAACCAGAGTTGCAATCATAGTAGTACTGCACGTTTGGTTTTTGTGTTGGCCTTATCTAGGTTCAGAGAGATGACAATTACCGCTTTCTGGCCAACTACCTCAGCCAATTTGCTGGCGACTTGCCCACAAAGCATGAGGCAGAGGACCCTACTTGGACACATGGTACTGCATCATGGGCGATTATGAACACTATATTATTGGTGCCCGAAAACCTATCTTAATCAGCCAATCAGATCTTGCAGGAAGCCCTGATCTATGTCGCGCACAAATTCGACCTGAACCCTCACTTCACCCGCCGGGGTCAATTTGAGGTCACTGCCCAGTCAAGGCGAACAAAATTTGCTAAGGTGACCGGAATCTGTTTTAGATAGTACCGGCTACTGCACTATCTAAAATTTAAAATACTTTATCTATCGTTCCATCTGTCTGATATCATTTTTTTACACGAGGAAAAGACGATACGAACACGTGAAACCCTACATGGCACATCTTCCTCCAAAATTCCCTGCCCGAACTGTCCTTTGGCTGCATGCAGGCATGGGCCGAGATAGAAGGGAAATTGATCCGCACGATGGCCTCCCATGTCACGAACTTGTACCAAAGGAGCAAGTCATGCAGGCCAGTCGGCAGCTAGTTGCTGTCACTGCGTTATGTAAGCTTCAGATGGTCCAATGACACAAATATGACGATTCTAATATTGTTCTTATTCACATTTAAATGCATGCTATCTAATCTACATGAACATGTGGCCCATCCAACCCGTGGCAGGAAAGGACATGAGCGTATGAACACCTTGAAGTCTGTCATTTTTCTGAAGCTGAAGGAGTTGCTAGCTGCATATCTCATATCAATGTATAAAAATGTGCAGCAACATGATCAGTGGATGATCAATGGCATCATATTGAAATTGATGACGGTCCTTATATTAATTATGTTACTAGTATACGCATCTCTCAACGTTTGCTTCCCAGGAGAGGGGCATACTGACAAACAAGGAGAAGAAGGTTCCGACCCGTGGAAGGTCAACCTACAAGGCCTTTCCCCTCCTCAATTTCATACATCTTTCAACATTGTCAACATTGTATATATCTTAGTGCACATGCATGTACATGCTAGTCATTAAAGCATGTTGAGTGCAACCGTGCAGGTGAAGCAGGGAAAAAAGTTGAAAAGAAGCGGCGCCCGAGAGACACTAGAGCCCACAGAAAACAAAAGCGGTCGAGACAAACAAGCTTCAGCTGCAACTGCCGCTGCCCCTGATGCAGTTGACACCCTTCCCATGACAGAGTCCCAGGTTGATGAGGCATTGTCAGGTCAGGCCTTGGCAGTGTCCGATTCACAGCCAGAAAACTCTCCAGAACCTTTGCAGGATAGTTTCTGTCATGACGCAGGGGTCGATGAAAAGGAACATAGTCAACACTTGGAGGATGAACATGAACAAGGAGAAGAGGAGGAGAAAACTTTTGATGAGGTAGTTGAACCGGTCCTGTCTCATGAGTTAGCTGAACTTATGGATGAACAAGCAGCAGGCAGCCAAATGGATATCGATACCCAAGAGCAAGGCACAGAAGAAAAGACAGATAGCAAGGGGCCCGAGCAGACAAAAGAAACTCCGACAGACACCGAGGGACCTGACAAGACAAGAGCAGAGGTTCAGACAGAGACTGCAAACGAGAAACCCAGTGAGTCCAGAGATCTATGGGCACCTCCTTCTGCACCTCTTTCACCTATTGGGGGTTCCGCTGAAGTCTTAGATTCAGACGAAGAGGCCAAGCATACCAAAAAACGAAAGAAAAATGAAGGACAAGAGGCCCACAACAAGGGAACACACAAGGACTCCCTACCCTAGGGTCAACACCAGTCATTTTTTTAATTTCAGATTTTGTCTTCTCCTCCATGCTGTGCCATACCATGTCAGGACCGAACTGCCTTGTGTGCTCTTCCTCCTGACCTCGCTGATGATGATTCGCTGCAAGCCCAGATCGAAATGTGTTACAAAAGTCTGAGTGAAGCAAAAGAGGGAAAAGAAGTGCAAAGCAATTTGTTGAAGGCATGGTGTCATCTTATTTGCTATAGTAGTTAACTACTCAAGTCTGTCTTGGTTCCCGTCCATTGTTTGTCTTGCTGATTGCATTACCGTAGATTTCACAGTGCATGCATGCCCACATGTCACAGGCGCAAGCGATTCTTCGAAAATCAATTCGCGACACGACAGCAGACGAGGAAGACCCAGACAGACAATACAAAGATGCATCAGAATCTGACTCCCCAAAGCCCACCAAAGCAAGAGGCCGGGGACGAGGACGAGGCAAAGGGAGGGGAAGAAAACAGAAAGAACCAGAGAATGCAAAAGATGCCCTTGAGACTCTTGAAACCAAAGAACAAAACAAATGCCCTGAGATGCCCACCCACAAGCTCCCGCAAGATTTGGATGCAGCAGCTGAACAAGCAGCAGCACATGTGGCGAAGGATGTTAAGGACACCCCCGAGGTTGCATCACCTGAGGGTGATGCAGCAGTAGCTGACAAAAACAAACAGGCCCCCCGCACTGCTGCCAAAACAAAAGCCAACCGGAAGCGATCAGCTGTCACGCCCCAGAAGCATCAAAAGAAAGTTGCCCTGTCTGATGTCGGCACGGGCAAAGTCAAAGAACCACAAGCAGCCGGACCAGAAGAACCCCAGGCACCTGAGCCAAGTTCTGGAAGCAAGGTTGAAGACATTGCAGCAACGCCAGAAAAGCCAAAGACCCGCACAGTGAAAAAAGGTACCCCCCAGAAGCTTAAGACTCCCAAGACAAGCCCACGCAAAGCTCGCAAGAAGAAGTACCAGGACTCGTCCTTGATAGTTATATGCGTAAGTTTTTACTGGCATGCTAGCTGAAACGTGTGAAATCTTTTTTTTACTACATGCATGCCATGAGTGCACATGTGTGTACGTGCGCAGTAGTGTCGTGTAACTTGTGCTACCTGCTGTCTGTCACATGCTCGTATTGTCGATCTGTGTTTCTTTGGTCTCGTTTTTCCAAATGACCTTCAGGAGGAAAACGTTCGCTGCCTACAGGATTTGGCAGGGGACCTGCCTCATCTGCAGTTGCCAGATGACTTTACCAGCCGAAAGTGCCATCCTGAGCTGGTTGACCATTGGATGACAGGAGTTGGAGTAGTGTCTAGATCTGACAACTCAGCAATACCTCGTACCATCGAACAGACAAAAATGTTACACAGTATTTTATTTGATAATATTGTACATTCACAGTCATGCCAAAATACTCCTGATATAGTTTGAGTTTGATATATGATGTATTAATAGAAGTTGTCATCAGCCTCAGGAGCTTTACGCTTCGTGTGCCTTCGGACCTTGCACCAACTGGAGAGGACCCTTTGCCGATTCAAGTGCTGCCAGCATCCCAGGATGATTTGCTGGAGTCTGGGTTTGGGGGGTGAGTATGATACTAAAAATATATTAATATTTCATAATATAGATAGTTTAATGCTACATGCTCTTAAATAGCTTCAACGGCATGAGAAAAATATTAGCAAGCCAAAAATTTTACCTTGGAAATTGATCACTGCTGTGATGAGGTTGGACCGTGGAGCAGGTAACTTCTATGTCATGAAAGTTACCAAAGCATCGGTCGCCCAGATCAACACGGTCCACGATGAATGTTTGAAGGCATGGAATGCATCTCTTCTGAATTCTATGTTGACTTTTTTATCGACAAATTATTCCCTTGTTTTGCCCCTGCTGGTCAGGTGAACGAGGCTCAATTGGGCGTGTCCATCACTTGGACCGGCAGGGGCTTGAAGAAGGCGTTGTGTCCTCAGATGTCATCATTCAAGCGGGGTTCATGACAAAGCACGGAGTTCATGAGCCGAGATGCAAACATCACTGAAGAGAAATTATCAATGTACATTTTATATACTCATCTTATTTGTCATTTGGAAGATTTGTGATAAATCCCATGGTTAAAGAAACACCGTGTGACCCTCAAGGACCCTTATTAATATATGTATCATTAGATCCAACCGATTTCAACCGCCCCAGGTGGCACTTGGCAATCATGACAGCTGCGTGGGTCCCTGTTCAGGGCAATGGCGGCTGAAACAATAGCATCAGTTGAACCAAACCTTTTCGAACAGCTCTGGAGGCTTAGGAGGTTCAAATTCCGATTGCCCATTGTTGTATTTTCTAACTTGGCAAGTAAATTTGATCGAAGGGTATTTGATCGAATCGTGCTTCCGAGCTGTGCAGTTTTGCAACACCAGACTTACAAACATCACCTGGAAGAATCACATGATTCACGATGTCACCTTTTGCCATTTCAATTTTCACCTGCGTGACTGCTTCAAAGGGCGTCAAAAAACTTTTGACCCGACAATGCGCATTTGCAGATTGCCGAGTTCAGATCGTGCAGCACTTAAGCAAATCTCGGTCGATCAGGTTTGGTGCTAAATAGTTCGTATCTCTGATATGACTTGATCATTGTTTCATAGTCTGTGCTCGAGCAGGTGGGTTTGCGTAGGCAATCCAACCAGTGACATTAGCATTATAATTATTATATAGTATAGCAGTGCTTCGATCCATGGTGCGGGGGTGCAAGCAGCCCAAATCTGGGTGGATGACCTCCCCTTTGGCAATCTCGCCAAAGTGTGCAATGATGATGCTCACACTGGGATGCCCCATACTACTGTTACTTGATTGTAATTGAGCATCCTTCTTGAGCATACCCGTTTTCCATGATACCCTTCTACTGATCACCAAATCTGACCTATTTGCCAAGGCTCCATTGCTGTGACTACTGCGCACAGGTGACAGAGATTGGGTCGCCTAGTGCTCAAAGAGTTTTCACCTCAGGGCGCACGAAGTTTCTGAGTTCAAACATCATACGAAAAGCAACAAGACCAACTAAGTCAGCGTGGTACCAATTTTTCCTGTTGGTTTTCTGCCCCAAAAAAGCCAATGTGTTTTTTTGGCCAAGTTCAATCTTATCATCCCGGCCCGGCCCAGAACCTGTTCGTCTTCGATGTCTTCTCCGGAAAAGGATCTGTATCCAAAGCGTTTGGTTGGGATCTCAGCTCGCCATATTTCGAGGATCACTGTAGATCTAGCACATGATAATTTACAATGTAATTTGTTTTTCAATTGAGGGGTCCCAAAATTTCCATGTGCACACTTATAGCTGCTTACTTAGTAGTTCAAAATGTTGCACTGTTCTTACTCAGTATAGCGATTTTCCTGCCAAAAGTCGTGCACAGAAAATTTTATCAGATCGATAGTCTGGAATCAAAGTTTCAATCAGTTAATATTGGTAAGTACATTAGTGCCTAAGCTGGCCGACGCTGAGATGCCAAGTCACTTCGCTCGTCCTCTCCTCAAAGATCGGCCGAAGTCACCAGTTTGAATTGATCGATCAGTTCCTGAGCAGCGTGTTGCACATGGAGATAGGAAATCAGAACGCAGGCAAGATGGAAAGGGAAAACCATGTTTCAAGACATGATGATTTAGATTTCAAAAGTTCAGTGAAAATTCATCAGTGCCATTCCTTTTTTCAATGCCCGTGCTAGGGGTTGAAAATGCTAAATCTGAACGCCTTTTTGCCGCACTTGAAACACACCTGGATGCAATGGACGAGGTTGACCTATGAGATTGAGGACAGGCCTTTGGAAAACGACATCTTGTCAGTGTGTGGGACTCATTGCGCACTTGCTTTGGAGATGGTACCACATGCAAAGCAAACCTCTATAAAAAAATTAACCTGTACAACAAGTGTTAACCTATCATGCCATTTATGTTGATCAACTAAAATCAAATTTCTTATCATTAATAGTGTCAATTTAGTGGCATTCTCACTTTTTTCCAAGGACGAAAATAATCGCAGTAACCAGTATCACTATTATGGCTTGTAAGCTCACACTTCACTTCAGTGCTCCCAAGCATCTGTACTAGTTCTTCAGCCTGTCTGTACCACAGCATGGATGGCATCTGTCCTGAGGCCCGGTTTCTTGAAGCTGGTGCAGGGGGCTTTGAGAATTGTCGAGGATGGAGCCTGCCATGCAGGACCACCGTGCAGTTCATTTATTTGGTTGAACAAAGGAACTTCGAAGAGAAGTATGAAAAATGTGATGGGCGATCTCAGCCAGAAAACAGTGGTGCAAAGCAACGCGATTCCTGAATCAATTTCTATCAATTGATTTCTCAAAATCATTTTCTGGAATCAAAATATGCCGTGCTGACATAATGCAATTGTTTTCGCAATACCTGCATCACATGTTTTTTTTGGTTGCCCATGCCCATGGGCAATTTCCACAACAAATTTCTGGGATGGATATCCTTGAGTTCTCGGGTTCAACTTTCTGACTAAGGATTATGGCTCGCTTTTGCTTGGTGGCCATCATCTGCATTTGCAGATGTGTGCATGTTACTTTGGAGCAGCCACGTAGTTCGATAATGAAGTTTGTGAAATACTTTAGATGGATCGCAAAAGCCCTTGGACGACGAGTTGCGTGGCAAGTTGTGAATTAGTCCCCAACTCAGTTCTCCAGAAATTAGAATCACAAAAGTCAGCAAACATTCGTTCAGCTTCATTTCAATCTCTGATTTGGGAATACTCGAGTTTACGAAACATTTCTCAAATAGCCTATCGAACCATCACAGCATTGCCCATCTGCCAAGTTGGATGGGAAGCTTTGGCCATCCATGTCCCAAGCCGAGCACAGCTTTTGGATCAGCGTGTGGGCCCCAGACATGTCAGGGTTTTAGAACATTTATTGAGAAAGTGCGTTACATCGATATCTTCCAGCTTCACTCTGATCGATGATATCTTTGATAGCTTTATTGGCTTTAAACGCTGAACTTTCATTTGGCAATATTGTCACTTCCCTCGGCCTACTGAGTCCATATCTTGGTGGTCTTTATCGAAAGCTCTCCAGGAAGAAGCAGCAGAAGATGAAGGAAAAGTTGGAGAGCCAAATGGTTATTCACTACCGCAGCTCCACGGGTGTCAGGAAAGTGTAAGATGCTCAATTTCCTTGATAGGGGGTCCCAGTCAGAATTGGCAAAATAACAATTCCCCAAACGGGAAAGTCTCAAAATACGGGGGATCCCGAAACTTAAATTATATAATATAACTTATATTTTAAAAGTTATAGTTCGGAATCCACCTCCTTATTTTGAGACATTCCCAAGTCACCCCAAATCAATTTAACTTTTGCATATCCCAAGGCGGGGTGGACCAGCACTGAAGCGTTCCCAAGTTTACCCTCGTCGCTATGGCCGTAAGTTCCAAGAACTTCACTGCAAATGGGTGGTTCCTAGGCTAGCATTGATAAGGGCTATGATGGCATTTTTTTTATCCCATGTGCATCCTGAATAAAGTCTGCGCTATGCAAAACCAACCTTGCGCTCTAGGCTGATCATACTGGTGAACTTCGCAAAGCACTATATGGGGATAGCAATGACCTTGCCACAGAGCCTGGCATTCGTGAAGCCTTTACAAAGGTTGCTCTGCTTAAAAACTTGAAATGAACACTTCCACCGCAGTTTCAAAACAAACAAGCCATTTTTGCTTTGAAATTGCTGTTCTCTACTTTCTTATCATCAATCAAACAGGTTGGAACTGCAGCCTCCATCTTAACAGATTTACCAAATTTCCTCTTGGCCCTCAAACGGATAGGAAATTTGGCAATCCGATTGGGAATGTGAACATGTACCCCTTTTGATTTATCAGGTTTCCAAGCTTAAGGGGTTAAAAATGTGGATATGTCACAATATGTGTCAAAGTGCTGCGCCTCTTATTCAGTGGACGTCCTTCCCCAAAATAGAAATCTATTATATTTGCATGTCTTTGCCATGGGTTCGTGCTTATCTTGAGGTATTTTTAAGGCACGTTTTAACGTGCGAACCCAATTTATATGTAGCTACTTGCCGAGTATATTTGTCTTGGGTTCCAAACATGGCCCCTTACTTGAAACATCCTCATACAGTGGTTCCCAGCATCCCATGAACCACAACTGCCTGTTTCTGACTCGATCAGGCCAAGACGCTGTCCTGGTGGTCCCATGCACAGCTGGAGGAGGTGAAAGTTTTCCTTCGGCGTGAGCGTGATGCTGGTCGCTTTCAGCCCGTGTTTAATGATGGGCTTGACTGACAATGGTCAGGGTCATGAATGACTCATGTCATACTCATGTCTAATTCAGAGCTGACTACACACGGGACAAGGAGGTGATATGGGTTTTATAGCATTTCCTGACCAAGTATCTGACATTTTGCAACATCAACTTTCCAAAAATAAAATATGTACTTGTACTAAGCCGTTGCTAAGTTCATACCCTGTGCTGTGTGATGACATATGCCAACCTGGCTTGCACTTCTGGCCAAACGGCCGACAAATTGGATCAAAGGGAAAACATTCGGAAACAAACCGAAAAATCCTGAAAAAAAACGATTTGACAGCTGGGGGGGTGCGTGGTCCCAGCGTGGTCCACGCGTGGAAATTACAAACTTTGCCGTGGAAATCCCAAACTTTGCCGTGGAAATCCCAAACTTTGCCGTGGTCCCAGGAACCCTCAAAATCCACACAATATCGTTCGAAATCAGGTTTTGTCGATAAAAACATGTTTTTTTTGGGGTTGTGGTAATTTTGGGCAAATGGTGAAATGATTTCGTGATATCCATGGTAGGTGGATTACTCACCGCTGCATTTGCTGTGCTGCAAAGGGCTCCATGTCTCTTGGGGCGAGAGGTGTTCAATGAAAACCCACTGTAGGTCATAATTGCCAAGTTTACTGAATTTAGAGATGTAAAACGATTTCATTTCTTGACATATCTGTTTTGATCTTGCCTGGGGCACAGTCTAGTACAGTACTAGTTTGTGCCCACCATGGATGCTGCCCAGCAGTTCTTAGCTGCAGCCAAAGCTCGTGCTGCCAGATCGAGGGCTGCTGACGTCCATCCCGCTCCGAGCATGCCTGGAAAGTCAGCCAAGGTGAGATCGTCGAATACAACTTCGGGACAAGGCCTGCAACCACTCAGCTCATGCAAAACAAATTAACAAATATGGATCATGCTGGGAAGGTAGTGGACGGCTTTTTGAGGGTCTCCACCCCCTAAGCCACGTAATACCACTTTGACAAGTTTTTTGCACGTCGTCTTCTGCCAGGTCCGCTACTCAGGGGCTCGGCAGCAGGGAAGTGTTTGATGAATTTTTGGTTATGTTTGGCTAAATTTTGGCCCATGTGTTTTGATAGGGTTTCTTTGAATCAATATGTTCTGCTGGTCGCTTCTTGAATTGGCTGGAGGTTTTTGGCCGCGATGCCAGTATTGGCATAAAAATGTCCATTTTTCTGTGTGTAGCTAAAAGGTTTTTAGCTGCGCGTTTGACATCTGCAGGGATAGTATCAGCCCAAGATTTGATCTGGTTGCGTTAAGAGCTGATACCTGATGAGTATTTTTCCATTTTTAAGAGCGTGCCAGTGATAGTCTTGACGAAATCCCTTGCTTTTTTCGCAAGCTCATGGTGGGCTATAGCACACATGTTGTGTGGCAAGCGGGCCCTTTCCGTTGAAGAGGCTTTCGATTTTCCTTTTATCATATTTTTTGCGCCTGTGCCCAAATTTGTGGTATTGTGACCCTTGGGACCCCAGGAATGGTCCTGGTGTAGGCATTTCTCTTGCCAATGGCTTGGCAGTACTAGCGTTTTTTCAGTCTCAAATTTGTTCTCAGGTCGATGATTGATCTGGAAAAAAAAAAATAGACACGTGATATTGGCATGATTGCCTTGTTCGCAGTACGTATTTTATTCACAAAGGTAAATTTTTTTTCTTAGTTATCTAGTTTACGTTGATGGTCTTCACCATTGGATCCTTCTTTGCAGGTGTGGCTGGCATGTTTAAGCGCGCTATCCCAGAAAAAGTTTCGAGCTTCTTCTCTGAATGAGCCTTGGTAATTCTAGCAAGAGTTGTGAACTGTAATGCTGTCCTTCAGCAAAGGTTGTCACCCCGACATGTGATCAGTTGCAATCTTCCTTCTGCAAGATTTCGCCTTGGTTTTTTCCTGATTTTGCGGCGGCATTTTTAAAGCTATGCATTGTGGTCATGGCACTGCGCCTCCTCCACCGCCTCCACGTGCTGAATTTCATCAGGCTGCGCATCCCGGTTTTCCTTTGCAGCAGATGAATCAGATGAGTGGTGGGTACTTTCTTCCTCAGCACATGATGGTCCCTCCTGGGGTTTGGGCACCTAGCCATGGAATGCCAGCTACGCACCGTTCACATGAGCGGTCGCGGTCACCCAGAGGATCGCATGATGAGGTGGCTTCCTTGCTTTCTCGGCTTCCCCCTGCTGAGTTCAAAAAGGTGTTCAATGATTTGCCGGCATCTCTTCGAAGCGTAGCCTTTGATGCTCCTGATGGCATCATCACGGACGTTAAGTCCATCTCTGACAAAGAGTCTCGCATGGAGATGTGTCGAAAAATCAACAATCTTCGTCGAGAGAGAATCCAAGCTCTCGCGACACCCCAGGCAGCCCCTTTTTATGCCGAGGATGGCATGAAGATTGTACCTATGAGCCGATTGACTGAGCGGCATTTCTGGGATGTCTTCCATAGGATCCCGTTGAATACCACGGATCCAGTCAAATGGAAGAGCATTCTCAAATATTTGGATGCATGCCCTGAAAAACCACGTTCATCACCCAACGCTCGTGATATTGAGTGGGCAACCCCAGATCTGCCCTTTGAGGCTGCTCCAGGTGCTGCTTCGCCTCCCCGAGGTTCCCTAGATGCATTGAGGGCCATGGCTGTGGACTCACCCGCTCAGAAAAAGGAGGATACTACCTCCCCAGATTTCCATGACTGGGTGAAGCGGCGGGTCGATACAGACACTGCCAGCCTCACTATGGCCAATTTTGAGTTGGATACCAAGGCGCACCGCATTGCTGGGCGTAAGACCCCGGCCGCCAAGGCCTTGTTGGCCCTGTCGCCCTTGGAAGCCATGAGTGATCTATACCAGACAGTCTTCCGCATTTATTTGCGAAAGCTGGAGCGAATCATGCCGAAGCTCGGCGCAAAAACAAAAGAGAACACATGCCTCAACAAGCTCTTGGATGCTTTGAATGTCAGCCCTGACGAGAAAGTTCCGATCCTTCTGGCTCGGCTTCGCGCCCTTGACATTGTGCGAAGGCCTTCCTGAGTTGAGCTATTTTCTGCTGATCCTGACCTGAGTGCTGCCCTGAAAGCTGCCCTTGATGTTGTTTTGTTGTTGCGTTTTCGTTTGTTTTTAGTCTCACGCCGTTCTTGGGAGGACCAATTTCTGCTGATTAGCCTGGCAGGGAGTCTTTGGCTGATGTTGTTACAGGTTTTGCCTTCAAGGAGAAATGTGCGTTTATTGAAGCTCATTGGCTCTGACCCGTGGGCCCATGGATGGCAACTTCTCCATCAGTCACCATGCCTTTATATTATTTTTCCTTATCCTTTAAGATGTTCTCGTTTTGGGCCCTTGTTTTACATTGGTGAAACAACGAGCTTTCGGCGGCGTATGGTGGAACACCTCCTTCGCCTCATTGCTCAAGATGGTGCGACCCAGCAACCGTTTTACCAGGTTGTTCGGCACAACTGCTGTCAAGGGACACAGTTGCTTGCCGCCCTGAGTTTTTTGATGATGTTGCCGGTGCATCTCGCTCCCGTGGATACTGGCGAGCGGCTTTTGGCTGAAACCGCCCTTTGCCATAGTCTGGGCACTTTGAATCCGCCGACGGTGTATAGTTTGCTTCCAAAAACAAAGCAGCGGCAAGTGCAGGGTCTTCGTATCTTTGATTCTTTTCGCTCTTTGTGTAGGTTCCGCCCTTCTCAACCTGCTGCAGGGGAAATGTCTTTATCCTCTTCTGTGGGTCTTATTCGGAAAGAGTGGCGTGATGGTCTTCAAAAAATTGCTGCCGCGCTGGCTGGGCGGCGTTTTGAAAAGTCAAACGCTGCCGCTCTCGCGGCATGGAATTTGAGTCCCGGTGCCTGGGCTTATGTGGCTCGCCGAGTTGACCAATTTGAAACAGGTTGGCGGCGAAAGCGGGGCCTTCATCTTTTAGGTATCATCTCCAAGAAACGGAGAGACCTTTGCCCTTTTGTGTCATCTGTTGCGGTGTCTGTCCCCTGGATGGGCTCCACATCGGCACTGCGCATTTTGCGCGGTGAAATTCGTGAATTACTTTCCGCATGGAGACGGAAGGGGCACTGGGTTCCCATAGCAAGGCATGCAAAGTGCTTTGTTTCGTGGACTGCTCCCCCTACTTTGGCAGATTGTTTGACAAGCACGTCAGTTTTGCGCCAAGCTCTCGAAGAGGGTGTTTCCCCACAGTGTATCTGTGAGGCTGTGCGCTTGCAAAATCCTGGCTGGCCTGTCGTTACTTTTGACGGCTGTGAGCACATCGCCGCCCCCCAGGGTATGGTGCCTTGGCCTGAACAGTTACGGCATCTCGCTCGGTGGCCAGCAAGCATCGGCCTCCCGCCTCGTTTTGAGGATGTGGTTTCTGCAGTTCGGACGTCTTTTCGGAGGCTTCGTAATCGATGCCGTATTCCGATTTCGGACTCCTGTACAGTGGAAGCAGTGCAGCGCTGCTGTTCCTCCTTGTGGTCCTTGCCTGTCCAAGACAGTCGAGTCCCAATAACTTGGTCTCACGTTGGTGAAGCAAGGGAGTGGCTCCAAGCGCAGGGTGTTTTCGTCTCTGTGTTTGACCACAACCCCTCTTCATTGGGAGTTTTTTGTCCCAAGTTGGTTTTTGAGCATGCTTGTCAGTTATTGGATTTCTTGCATCATCAAAAACCTGATGCGAATTTTGCTTGGTCGGTCTCGGATATTGGTCGTCAGCGGGATGTGCTGAGTGGCATGGCTAACATGTCAGACCTTCCTTCACATTTGATTCCCGGTTTGCACACTGTCGTTTCTAAAAGGCAGTGGTGCATTGCCACAGTTTCTTTTTTGCCAAAATGGAAATGTCCAGGGTTGAAGTGGCGACTTATTGTCAACAAGCACTACACCCCGTGTTGTGGCTTGCATTCGCTTGTTTCACGGGGTCTAGACATTCTTTTGGATAGTTTCCCACGGCATTTATGGAGTGACTACCTCTCCATGGGTGAAGTGGTGTCTTTGGTCGGTGATTTTAATCTCCATGTTCAGGATTATCAGTTTGATGTTGGTTGTACAGCTGCCGCTGATATGAAGGATTGTTTCCGGCATCTTCCTTGTGAGCGTTTTGCCGACATGTGGGATGGTCTGGCTGCTTACTGGAAAGGGCTGGGTCTTTCTTGTGTTAGTGTCCCCCACAAGCGTTTAGGCTGTCGTGGTATCCTTGGTCGATGTGATGACCCTGGTTGGACCTGTATAGATTTCGCATCAATTCGTAAGATTTTGTTGGCTTTTGCAACCACTAATCACGTTGCCATAGGTTCGTGGTTAGGTCGTGAACAGCATGGTGCCCCTCAAGGAGATGCCTTGAGTTCTGCGCTGCTGAGGCTATGGAAATGGCACCGTGAATTCCACTGTGGTGTGGCTGCGGTCGCTGAAAGCGTGCCAATACCAGCCAGTAAGTGTAAGCTGCTGCACCTTTTACAGTCCAACGTTTTGGTGCTAGATGTTTCGTACCGTGATGATCTTCGCATGTTTTTTGCATGGCGTTCATGCTCGGCACTTACGCCTGATGTTGTCCGATCCTGGGCATGGGTACAGTGGCGCCAGCGATTTGTTGTTGGCACGATGTCCTTGGATAAAGCGGATGACAATGTTTTTACAGGTTTGCAGGTTGCTTGGGATGGTGCATATATCTCTTTGCGGCCCTGTACGTCGGATCCCTGGGCTGCCCACTGCTATGGGGAAACTGACAACTTTCCACTCAAACCATGGCAGTCATGGGCACCCCCACAGCAGTTTAAAACAGCTGTAAGGGGTTTGTTGTGTAGGTCCTGGTATTTCTCCACCTCACGTGCTGCACTGCGCGAAGCGCTATGGGAGGTTTTTGTGGCACTTGTTTATCGTGCTAATTTCCCTTGGCATTTCGTCAGACAACATTCCAAGGTTTGGGCGTTGTCCTGGGTGCCGAAGGGTGAGTTGCTGCCCATCCCCACTCTTTTTTCTGATGTGGAATGTGTTGTTGGTCGCTTTGAAAACTCCCTGGTGATGATTCAACCTTGATTTGTTTCTGCGAAGCAAAAGCACGGTTTCACACAGGGACGGCTTTTTGAGGGTCTCCACCCCCTAAGCCACGTAATACCACTTTGACAAGTTTTTTGCACGTCGTCTTCTGCCAGGTCCGCTACTCAGGGGCTCGGCAGCAGGGAAGTGTTTGATGAATTTTTGGTTATGTTTGGCTGAATTTTGGCCCATGTGTTTTGATAGGGTTTCTTTGAATCAATATGTTCTGCTGGTCGCTTCTTGAATTGGCTGGAGGTTTTTGGCCGCGATGCCAGTATTGGCATAAAAATGTCCATTTTTCTGTGTGTAGCTAAAAGGTTTTTAGCTGCGCGTTTGACATCTGCAGGGATAGTATCAGCCCAAGATTTGATCTGGTTGCGTTAAGAGCTGATACCTGATGAGTATTTTTCCATTTTTAAGAGCGTGCCAGTGATAGTCTTGACGAAATCCCTTGCTTTTTTCGCAAGCTCATGGTGGGCTATAGCACACATGTTGTGTGGCAAGCGGGCCCTTTCCGTTGAAGAGGCTTTCGATTTTCCTTTTATCATAAGGTATATTGAATAGAGTACACAGGTGCACGTTTGTCATTTTGGTGTGTGGCACCTTGTGTGTTTTTGGATCTTTTTTGAAGGGCACACGGTGGCATGTCTCAACAAAGCAGGGTAACCCGGCTTATCTATCCTATGCATAATGCATATCCTATGCATAATGCATATCCTATCCTATGTGTTCTGACATTTTTCAATGACCGATGTGATACGGCAGGTGCAAAGGCTGCTGATGATCACAGAGGTGATGTTAGCCCAGCATCTACTGTTCCTGCTGATGATGAGGCTGCAATTGCATCTGCAAGAGCTTCATACCAGAGTGCCAAAATGAATACACCGGAAGAAAAGATCAGACGAGCTCCAGCCACCCCAATGGCTCCATTGTCTCGAGATGTGCAATCAGTTGAGATTTTGGGAGGAGAAGGAGACAAGACAACTGAGAGAGATCAGAAACGCAGCAGTGATCAAAAGAGCAAAGTCAACAAGAAGAAAGGTCCTTTGAAAGCACGCAAGACAATGAGAAAACACGTCAAGAAAGCCAAGAAAGTCAAACCGACTACCAAGGATGGAGCCAAGACTACCAAGACCAAGGAACAAACACCTGCCACCACTCCTGCCACCAAGAGTACTACCACCAGTCCTGGTACCGATGCCTCGGCCACACCCACCCCGTCTACCACAGACACCACCACTGGTCCTGGCTCTGCCCCTCAACAACCGCTTCGCAGACCTTCCGTGGAAATTGGCAGCCCCGACCTCACAGAGATCTGTTCCCCAGCACCAGGAGCAGTGGCAGGTGTTTTGAATCGAGCTGCCACCGGAGACCTAGCTCAGACCCATGCAGTAGTTAAGGCAGGTGCAGAGGCAGCACTGCCGCCAGTTGGTCCACATGAGACACGTGTTAGAGACGGCACACGAGTGCGAGTTCGCAACAAGGATTATCACAATCGTCGAATGAGGTTCTACAGGTCACTAGACAGTTTCTTATCTTGATTCAAAGAAAAAACATATTCAACCACTGTATCCTGGATCCCCATATCATGTGAGCATGTGGTTACTGTTATGTCACAATCGATTTTTAGTTATGATGCGAAGCTTTGCAATATCGTTTTATCTTAAACGACAGTTAAGACAATCGCCCCAGCCAATTCTACACTGTATTTTGTTGGGGGAATTCGATGATGCATGATGTAGTTTGTCTTTACCCCCTGACTTCCTTGCTTTGCCCGCACCGTGATCTTAGGTACGTCCTCGCCATCTGAAATCGTAAAGCTGGGTGAAAATGCTCGTGCAGGGGGAGGACCCAAACCGGTGGAACTAGTTTTGAGTGATGAAACCCACGCATACACGTTTCTCTGCACCTGCATGAATCTATTCTACACACAATTCGTATCACATCTGTGAAGTTGCAGCTTTGCTTTAAAAAACACAATCCATGGCGATACCATGCATCACATATCACATATCACATGTCTGTTTAATGTATGTAACATATTATTTCCCTTTCATTGCTAGCTTCAGTTTCGTCTCATCTTCATAGAAAGTATGATTTCTCTCCAGCGCAGGACGAAAAAAATCAGAAAAGATGGCAATCCTCTTCGAGGAGTGGACCAACTGCAATGGGGACTGGTCGACCTCAAGTTTTGTGGTGCGCATGAGGGAGCGTACCACTGAGAAACAAAAGGGTGGGAGGCGATGGATGACTGAAGGAGACATAGTGGACAAATACTCGAAAGGAAGGACAGTGGAGGAAGCACGACAGATTGCCAGGGACATTGTCGTGGGAAAGGAGGCCTGCAAGCACATGAGAAGTACCCACATTCGTCCACACCCGGACGCGCCGCTGAGGCAGGATATGAGATTGTTTCTCATATGGGATGAAGAATTCGAAACAACAGAAACTGATTCGATTGTCGAAGCCCTTTTCCAGTGCAAAGACTCAGATAGACATGGAAAGGATGAGAAGAAGAAAAAACGCAAGCGAGAGACTTCGTCATCTTCGCAATCTGACAAGTCCAGTGACTCTGCCAGCAGCAGATCATCTAGCTCTTCCAGCGACCGTCGCAAGAACAAGAAGAAAGCACTGAAAAAGGGAAAGAAGTCAAAGCCAGTGAAGCACAAGCATGGAAATCAAGGTAAAAAGAAGGGCAAGAAGGAGGTGAAAGATGAGAGCAGCGACTCAGACAGCAAGTCTGAATCTGAGGATTCCCAAGTGGCAGCAGGCAGGAAAGCCAAGGAGGAAAAGGAGAAACAACGAGCGGCTGAGAAGGAGGAAAGGGAGAAACAACGAGAGGCTGAAAAGCAAGCTGAGAAGGAAAGGAAGCTTGCACAGAAAGAGGAAGAAAAGGAGAAAAAGCGTTTGGAGAGCCAGCAGAAGAAAGAAGTGACTAAGGAAATCAACAGGAAGAAAGGTGCAGCGAAAAAGGCCAGCAAGATCATTCTTTGATTTTAGCTGCTGAGGTGGAACATAATCAATGTGATATTAACTTGTGAATACTAGATGTGCCGTGATTTTTGCAATTCCGTGTCATGTATGTTTTTTTTCTCTTGATGGATCGTGACATCTTCACTGGGAATGCCTCACAATCTCAACTGACAGGAACTCAGTAGTACACGGCGGGGTCAAACATCCAAACCTTTTTAACATGTTTGTTGTGTGTCCCGTGCAGGGAGTGGCAAATTTGGACACTACCATTGCCGACACTGTGCGCCGGGAACAGCTTTCGGGAACAGTGCCCCTTGGCCAAATGATGATTCAGTTGATGATGGCTCTAAATCCAAATGTGCACGCATACTATATCATACGAAATAAATGCATTAGTGCTTTTATCCCATCAGTGTTTACACACCCCAAGCTAGATCACATAGTGTTAGGTGGACCAGATCAGCCCAACTGAATTTTCGATATCTTTTAATTGTCATGTTTATGGTAAATATGTCGATTGGTCAGGAAAGCACACTATTTTGTTCTGAAATGTTCTGGAACTAGATTGATGCAATCAAATTCAAGTTTAATCTATGTTAGTCAAGGTGCAGTCAGTTGCGAACCAAACAGCCCGCTGCCAGGGCCGATCCAGATCTTCGCAAAGCTTTGCAGAAGGAACTGCAAAGCGTCCGCAGTTCCTTGAAGCAGAAGCGTGGGCAGCTTCAAGATGCATTGGACAACAACCAGGTCACTAAGTGGAGTGTTTGGGGGTGGACACGGGTGATACTATTTAAAATACTTGCTTAAAAAATTTAATGCATATAACCTGAACTAATATTTTTTATTTGGGTCCATTTCGTGCTCGGTATATCTGCAAGATCTAGATGATGGTTACTAAAGTATGAATATTCTTAGATCGATACATTGATAATATGACTCACGATTTCTCTTTATTTGGGGTATCGGCTATTTTCGTCTGGGATTGCAGTGGCCCCATCAAATAATGTATCTGAAACATTCTGAAACAATATTTGAAATCAGCTGTTTCATATGTCTTTATGATCTTTGTTGACTAACACATTAATAGGATATGGTATGGACAGCGGTAGAGAATCAGAATTTTGTTGGGGCTTATTGCTGAAGCTTGGCAAGCTATTTTTTCCATAGCATAGTACGTTTCAAGACATCTAGAGAGGTTGGCTCTCAGAGCTAGATTCTAGATGACACCGTGCCATTACTTTGATCATTGATGGCCTTTCCTTAAGATCGGACTCGGTCACCTGGATATCATCAAAATCTTTGCAATTGGAACTAGGAACCTCACAAGTGATAACTTTAGGCCAATGGCCAGAAAATATTCAAACCGGCATTTTATTTTCTTGTTGCTGGATCTGCTACTTGATATTTTGCTTTTCCCATCCTCGAAAAAAAAGGGCTTCCACCAAAATGAAGTTATTTTATTTCATATGAACTGATATATTTTTTTTTTCGGATTTCTAGGGCATCCGACTTAAGCTAATCTACGATATACTTCAGCGTAGTCCACGTCCAGGTGGATTCGATGGAAAGTCTCGCTGACGGAGCCAAGTCCCTGATCGATGACTACAACAAAAAGAAGAAAGCTATGCAGTGAAGGGCCTAAGGGCCTTAGGACTTTGGAGCCACGGGATTTTGTTGGCTTGAATACCATTTAAGCCGAAACAGTTTGGAAGGTATCTGGATAGAAGCTCCAAGAACTGTCCTCCAAGAAAAAAACATTTTTTCGGCCAACCAAAAAAACATTTTTTGATGCTTGAAACACGCATTTAACACGCTTTCTTTTTGGGCACAGTGGGGGCCAACCAGATCACCGTCCATGCTCAGTCTTTGTGCCTTGCGTTCGCTGTGTGCGGCATTGGCTGTCTAGCTTCAGCAATAGTAGAACACGAGTCTTCTAATTGGGGAGCCACCTCCATTTGTGGGTTTATTGGGATTTAAAAAACATGTCAATTTTACTATATTTTACTAACCCAATCAACATTACTATATTCGTAGCTGGAACTTGTCAATGCTTGACTCATCAATGCTTGAAGGAGGTGCTACTAGGTGGGTTGAAGCTCTGCCTGCTTAGTGCTGAATGTCTTCAGTGTTTGCAGCCTTTGGTAGTGCCGCTGCGTCCGCTCAATCCATACAGCGGGAAGAACATGCGTGACTTCACGCGTGCAATGAAAAATGCTAGCTAGAATTGATGTTGCCAGACTGGACAGTACTTTGGTTTACCTGACAATCCCAACAACCAAAGGGGGTTCGATATCCAAGCATTGAAATATAAGGGGAAAATATAGAAAGAATTTATAATACCAGTCATTCTGTTATGTTAAATGCCCAGGGTTACCCCAAAGACTTGCCCACCCTTGGCGTTACAGTGATCGATCTGTTTTTTTCTCAGTTTGACTCCAATCCAATCCATGGTGGTTGAATGTGGTTGATATGCTTATTTTTTTCCAAATTGGATATGGTCGAAAATAGCTAAACAGGTTGAATAATTTCTAGCATCCTCTGTTTTGAAAAATACCAGTAATGACATGAATGTGGAAAACCCAGCACCGGAAATAACCCTAGATCGTTTCTCTCTCTCTCTCTCTCTTTCTCTCACTCTGTACTCTATACCATGCCGCCCAAACACATCTAATACTGGGAATTGTTTACTACCGGGTTTATTGCATTATCAAAGACCCTTTGGGTTAAAGGCCTGGACCTGCCCAACTTGCATGCCATGTTGCACCGACATCCCTCCGCAGGTGATGGCAAAGCTTGGGTTGCTCAAGGCATCATTGATGATATTTCATCTGCAGTTCCTTGGCGCAAGGTGGTTTTGAGACCCCAGAATCTGATTCGGTGGATGACACAACCATGATAACTGAGGTTTCAAGTGTTAGCAGGGGCGTGAAAAATGCACGGGCTCATGTCAAGGCCACTTATCTGAATTAATGTTGGGAATTTCCGAGCTCACATCGATTTCTCATATGTTTTTAAATCACGTCCACTATATGACCCACAAGGCAATAGAGACTACAATATATCGACTTTCGGAAAGATTTCAATACACATCAAGCCCTAAGGAATCTGGCCAGTCAGCTCATCCATGGAGCCGAAAAATGGCAAAATATTCTAGCTGGAACACTTCACGTGATTTTTGGAGAATGTGCAGGCTACCAATTGATACTTGGTTGTCAAATCCAAGTGCGCTATGTACATGTACATGCACATGTCATTTGATACAGCATGAGGACTGTTGCAGCATACTGCAACGATTTATGTGCCAAAAGTGGTGTGAGATGTACTCTGTACCAGATATTGCACATATCATCAGTACTACTGCTGTTGTAGTGGTAATCACAACTGAGGAACATATCAAGATCAAAGTGCCATTGAAATCTAAAAGATCACCAAAGGGTTTCGAATTCCATGAGATTGACATCCTGGACCCTTTGTCTGTGGTGAGCTATCTATTCAACGAAGTTGGGCTGACCATTCCACCAGAAAATGTTCGATCCTATTGGGACCATTATCGTCGGAAAGTTGCTGCTCCTTGGGCCTTGCGGCACCCAGCAAAGGATGATGCGATACCGTTGGGTCTTTACGGGGATGCTTGCAAAATTCGCCAAGGGGAAAAAATGGTGGGGATCTACATGAACTTGCCACTGTTCAGACCCAAAAGCATCAGGTGCTCTAGATTTCTTCTTGTGGCAATCCAAGAGGAACTGATGTATAAAAGGAAATCGCTGGATTGCATTTGGCGCCAAATCATCTGGCGTATGAACCTCTTACTCGAAGGCAAGTATCCGCAGTGTGACATTGATCGTCAGCCTCTCCAAGGTCCTCAGTTGAAGAAGGCAGGACAAGAGATTGTCCCTGGGAAGACATTTGCTGTCGCAGAATTACGTGGCGATTGGCTCTGGATGAAACAATGCTTTTCTTTCAAAAGTTCGTGGAAGGGAGGCTCCAAATACCCTGTTTGTTTCCAATGCGAAGCACGTGCAAAGGAACCTCACTTGTATTACAATGTGCGACATGACTCCAGTGTCTGGGAAACGGAGTACCCCACTTTGACTGAATTTTTGATTCGTCAAATGCCGTCAGATCCCAGTGACTTGAATGCACATTGCATTTGTTTTCGGGCCATTTTTGCCTTTATTAGATATGTGTGCAAGCTGTCCTATCACTGGGGGCCCTTTTGGCCACCACTGGCCATTGTTGGAAATCAAGATTTTGATTCAATTTCGTCGTCTAAGGTCCTTTGATTGCCCTTCGGGGCTTTGATCCCGGAATTGTACGTTGGTGCTCTATGCACGTAGTCAATTTAGGGCTGCTTTATGGAACAAACGCTAGCGTGTTGAGCCTTTCCATGATTAGTATTTTTCTGTTATAGTATTGGGTTTCGTTCAAAAAGATCCAACCACAAAATTCGAAGCCATTGTTCATAGCATTTCTGCAAGGATGATGCTATGCGAGGAAAAATTCTTCAACGGCGAAACTTTTGCAGAACAGTTGGAAAATGCCTATGATGACTTCAAAGATTTCGTGCGGGCTAGGAAGATCCCATGCTCTCAGAAAATGTTCACTCCTGGTTTGGTTCTTTGGCCAAAAATCATGAAATAGTCTTATTTGCATCTTTTTGTCCAAACAGTGTAATTTGTGTAGTTTTGCTTTGGTGCATGCACTCCACATGGCGGCTTGCCAGCATACATGCACGTGCGCACATGCACACGCGCACACACGTATCACTACGCCACATGCACACACGCGCACACACACACACACCACAACAACAACAACAACAACAACGACAACAACAACAACAACAACAACATGCAAGCGCACATGCACATGCGTGTTGCACACGCGCACTCATTTGCAGGCACATAGAAGTGTAGGCACATGAGTCCAGCATATGCAAGCTGCGTTCACACATGGGTGAGTGCATCACCTTCGCCTTCCCAGGTGATGAAGAAAGATGGTCAATTGTTGATGACAGGCAAGGCCTACAACAACAGGTGCATCGCAGAATGGCTCCATGATGCTGTGCTGCGAGCCAATCAAGTCTCTACTGACCCAAGGATGCCTGTAGCCTGTTTGCTGATGACGCTCGCTTTATTTTTTTGGGTGAGCATGTTTGAGACTACATCTCCTGGCTCCCTTCCTCTCCAATTTTTGTTCCCCTTCACGTGTTTTAGTCCAATTTATTTCTTGGAAAAGGGTTAGGTGTCACCTTGCCAAGGAATGGTACCACTCGATACTTTGGGATCATGGAAAGATCCCCCCGGTTCTTGCCACTGGTTCTGCAAGAAATGGTACATGTCCTTGCAATTTTTTCACATACATGCACGCATGGGTAATTTCGAAATGGTACATACCAATGCGAACTGCAAACAAATTATTCTTATGGCTCCTGTTGCACGTGCTTCACTGGTATTTTGTGGAAGCAGAACTCGTTTCGCATCAGGACCCCAGAACAAGCAAGAGCTCTTGACCATGCAGGGATGACCTACATAGAGGCCCACATCAAGATTTCCCGGATGAGTTTTCTGAACCCTACCAGCATATATTAATGTTGTGCAGTCACAGCTATTGATCGATAGATCAATCTTCCAGACAAAATGAGCTGGTGGCCTGGTAGTATCCTTCCCAAGGATGGAAAAACCTCATTTCATTCTGCGACCGAAGATCCATGCGCCATGGTTGCAAGTCTGCCACATCCAAAGTTTCCAGGAGAGCAGGTGAGCCCATGGCAATTGCCCAGCAATGTGGACAGTGAATGTAGTTTAGTCACTGGTAAATTCATTTACTCCTCTACAAGAAAACACCTTAGAAGAGATGGTTCCAAATACATGCAATGATGAAAAGATCTTTAGATATTGATCATCAATATTATTGGGAGGAAAGGCTGAACTTGGTTTGTTCAATCACAATTAACGAAGCCAAACTCTTTGTCTTGCATCCTTCTATCCATGTGTGGCATGAGGCTATGGGTCACCTTCTCCGAAATGTGCGGCGTCACCGACACTTAGCTTCAAAAGCCTAGATCGCTAGCCCAAAAAATCGCAGTTGTGCCTATGTTGCCTTATGCCTGATCATCTTCTGGTTCATTGTCATCTTAACGATGAATTTCCTGGTGATGTTTCCTTTACAAAATAAAATGTATATATGTGATGCGCTGACCAAGCAACGGCTGAGGTGAGAACCCTCGTCATGTGCATACATTCCACGACGAGGACGCAATGATGTGGCTGAAACGTGCCTTTCCGGCATCAAAGTATATCACCACTATATTATATATTTTATCATGTACGATATTCAAATTTATTACCCGGGGAGTCCTACATATAAATATATTCAGCGATGGCATGTTTGTTTTAATCTTGTCCCATCTATAGAATCCCCATTGAGAATGACCACGCTGACCACGCCCACCACATCTTTGCGCGCTAAGTGCTTAGGAATTTCCTTAATGGCACATCAAGAAGATGCGAAACAAAGAGCATTCTGCCTACGATTGGCCAAACTCAGGACTGTTTTGGATTGTTTTGGGAGTTTTGTCAGAAGGCAATGGTTCACTGAAACAGCAGATGAGAAATTGTGGAAACCATGGGATAAGTAGGGTCAAACATTACTAGTTGTTGCCAAATTTTATGCATTCACATTTTTCCCAGGCTCACAAACGGAGATGTCCCAAAATGAGGTCGTTTTTTTCCTTTCAATTCAAGTGATTCATTTCGGAACCCAAAAAAGGCCACATCATTTTGAAGCATATCCTGAAAATAGATGTTAACTACTTATGCATGTCCTAAAACATTCTTAACCTGGTTTATGGCAACTGTTCAAAGCAATTTTTGCTGAGAGGATCCTATCTATGAAGTGGAGGATTACCGGGTTCCTTTGATGATTTAGGTGATTCAATGGATGAATTCTGTTTGTCCTGTGGGTTGAAACTGACCTCCGCACCTAAGGCTCAATCGATCATCTGCTAGCCGCGCGTGATTTACAAAAAGAAGTGCGAGCAAAAACATGTGGTGGAAAACACTCTTACATTTGTTCATCATTAACTAGATCAAATCATCCGGATCTCGAACTCACATGTCTCATTGGCTTATATTAGCCCATGCTGATCCAGTGGTGCACAGGCAGGCTCTGATTGGGTGGGTGAGCGTGGTCCAGCGTGGTCCAGCGTGGTCGACCATGTAGGGGAAAAGAATGGGATTTACATAAAAGCAGTGGCAAAGAATCCCCTTTAGACTCCCAGGGTATATATATATATATATTATATTATATATATATAGTACGTGAATGCGAATTTTCGATATGGAAAAATCCTCCAACTTCCAAGTTTCTGAGCCATGGCCGTTGCCCTCGCTTTCACTTTCACCGAGGCCTCGGTGGAGCCCAAGGTCTGCAGCCGCTGAAGCACCGCAGTGATGCGCGCCTACACCGGTGATGGGTAAAACGTTAAAAATGTGAAGCCATGGGGAAAACCATGGGAAAACCATGGGGAAAACCATGGAAAACCAGTGAGAACATCTAGAAATGGTACATGTCACCATGTCAATGTTAAGTTGGGCGAAAGGGTTGCCGCGGAGGTGGTAAAATCGCAATTTCACTTCAGTTTTTGGCGATCGAACCTCGTTTCGTGCGAAAGGGTTGCGTTTCGTGCCGTCTCGTTGGCACTGCCCCGCGCCTTAAGAGAGAAATAGAAAAGAAGGAAAAAGAAGAGAGCAAGAGAGCAAGAGGGCAAGAGAGCAGGAAAAGGGCAAGAGAGAATGTGAAGATGTGAAGATGTGAAGATGTGAGGATGTGAAGATGTGAAGATGAGAAGATGTGAAGATGTGAGGATGTGAAGGTGTGAGGATGCGAGGATGAGAAGATGTGAAGATTTGAAGATGCGAAGATGTGAAAATGTTTGGCAGGCCCCCACTATTAGAAGAACCCTTCGCTCAGACGCTCTCGGGAAAAACATGGAAAAACAATGAAAAACACAAGGTTTCGCGACTTTTCTACCTTTTTGCGCACCTGCATCTTCTTTCTTCTGACTCTGTCTCTTCTCTGATCTTCTTTCTTCTTCTCTTCTCTTCTCTTCTCTGACTCTTTCCACCTCTGCTTTTTCATTTGTCCATATTGTCGGAAGTTTGACTTCTAAACTTCCTTCGATGATATGACATATGATATGTGGGTAAAAGTGGAAACATGGCAATGGCATACACGAATAAAGCCTTCTTAAGGGCAAACCTTAACTGCTAACAAGATCCAACAACCACGATTACAAGGGCAAATCTTAACCATCTAGTATTGAAGGGGGTTTGAGACCCCACGAGTACATCCATGATCATGATCTTCTCATGATTGGTTAATGTGGGAAATGGTAATCAATGCTGAGCCAATATGAGCCGGTCTGGTGTATTGTCATCATTGATCATCATTGGTCATCATTCTTCAGCATTTTTCGACACCTATTGAATTTCCAATGGGGGTTGGCTCCTCTACAAGCCAACCGCTAGCAAAAGAACGCAGAAGAACACCTACGTTCACGATGTATAGAGGTCCCAAGCCTCCGGGAGGAAACAAAGCTCCCGAAAAGCTGCATAAGAAATGATCAATCATGATGAACCATTGAACCATCACAACCTACCGTCAGCCATGATCAAGCATCAACAGTGAAGAAACAAATAGAAAAAGGCAGGGCCCCCATCGTTCACAAGCCATCAACATCACCAACACCATCAACCATGAGTTATCATGAGCAACCATCAACAACTGTAAAACACCAACAGCTGTGCAGGGAAAACCCATGGGAAGCCACTGCGAACACCGTGCCTGAGCCTGTGTCTCATTCAGCACTTTGTCGGCTGAGAGTATGTGAGTGACTCCCTTCTCTGCTTCCTGCACTTTTTGAAAGGATCACAAGTTTCCTAAACTTGGTTGAAGGCTGAAGGCAAGATGTACAGGACCCCGCTGATGGTCAGAAAACAAAACAAAACATAACATAACCATGGTTGCTTGCGGTTTTGCCTTTGAATCAGCCCATTGAATTTCCACGATTTCTTAAGAAAGACTGATTCGTATCATGCTACCTTGAGGTCAAAAAGAGAATGCGCAATCATCGGAGTCACAACTTCACAGGAAGGACTTTTCATGACTTATCTATACATTTCTGGGAAGCCCTGGGCCATTCTACCTATCCCCATAGCAACCCTAACGGCTGTTTTTTCGCAGATTCAAAGCCGCCTGATGTTGGCAACCGCTCCAGTTGCACCTCGAACCCGTGCAAGTGCCGATTGTCACAGCGCTGATTGCCCGTCACTTTGGGGTAGCGGTTCTTTTTTTTTGGCTGGGATACCATTGGAATATGCACAGACCTGAAGAAGCGATGATTTTTTTTGATGTTTCCATCCAGTGTGCAACCACCATCTATGCAAAGGCCCTTTAATGGACAACCTCGACCACCTACTTGAAGCTACGCCCAAACGATCATGTCACACCGCGTTGCAATAGAAGAAAAATAGCACCAGTCATCACCAGTCTCAAAAATCGCTTGGGAAAAAGACTTCGGAATGGAAGTGGAGTCGATTCTTCCGCCTGAGGTGGTGACTTTTTAGTCTCTGAACTGGGCAAGTCTTGACACTTTCCACCATTCTCCTGGGGGATGGTTGATGATGGGCGGATTTTTTGGCTTTTTGTTCAGCCATTGCCACGAGACCTTACTTGATATCGTAGAAATGAACAGAAATGGACAACAGGATACAACAGCTTCCCAGTCCTGGATGTCTTTGATTCCATCTCACCGTAACTTGATTTAGATGTAAAACAACAGCATCCTGCTAGACTCAACACATCACACATTGCTGAGATCTTGACAGCCATGGTTTCTTTGTGCCGCTTTCGCTCACCTCAGCTTCTTCTCAGCTGTGCAGCTTCGATCAGCTTCGGTCCCAGCGGTCCCAGCGGTCCCAGATGGTCCGAGCTGTTGGCTGCTGCCAGATTCACTCCTGGATCCAAGTGGCTTTCAGCTTGGGTTTCCGACTCTTTTCGGAGAAAAACCATAGGAAAAACCACAGCAGTTGGCCAATTTTAGACGAAATCCATGCAAGGTTACTATGCTGTGGAACAGCCCCTCTAGGTCGATCCTGGCAGACCCAACAATCTCAATGTTTGGCAAAATTCTACCAATAAGAGATTGTTACATGGCTGCGGCCACTTCCCCTACTCAACTTTGGCGGCTTGGTGGGAGTGATGTCTTGTGGGTATGCCTTCAACAATATTTCAAATTGGAGCCTGAGGGTAGGCCCCAACCTGCAAGCGGGGTGGCAGTGAGGCATCAAGGGAAGAATAGCTGAATAGTTCATGTTCCAGCAATTTGTCGCAGGGTACTTGCATCTCCGGGTAATCATGGTTTAGGTAATGTAGTTGTTCAAATCTGGCGTGGTCCCTTTTGCCTCCATATTTGGTTTGTCCCACTTTAAGATCGCTTGACCATACCTCCAAGTTAGTATTCGTGCACCCCACTTTGTAGATTTGATTTTTCGGTGAATAAAGCTACAAAATTCATCAATCCTTCAAAATCCTTTGGATTTTAACCGGGTGCCCCATTTCATCATATTCCATCCACTCATGATCATTTTCCTGATGTTTTTTAGATTTCAGAAAAGCCATAAAAATGGGTATATTTCATGGTATACCACATTTTCAGAGCCAAATAAATGGTGGCTCACAGAGAGAGGGAGAGAAATATATATATATATATGTATATTATATTGTATTATATGTACATATTCCATGGAATATCCGGATGAAATCTCACGAAAAATAGGTGAGATTCCTGTTGATGGTGATGTTCCATGATATCCGGATGAATATCCTGTTGGTGAAATTCCTGTTGTTAATGATTGTTAATGATTGTTAATGGTAATATCCTGTTGGTGAAATTCCGTGAATATTCCGTCTGGGTAAATTATAATATTTCACTAACCTGAATTAAGGCCATTTGGGGATGATTTCCCTTACTAACCATGATTTCCAGTGAGGTCGTAGTGAGGTCGTTATAATTTACCCAGATTCCATGATATCCGGAGCTGTGAATATTCCTGTTGTTGATGGTTACCATTTTCCACAGCTCTGCCCGTCTCCGCCCTCGCTCTCCAGCTGCTCCAATCGCTCCAGCTGCAGTCGCGGGGTCCCCAGCCTCGAATGAAACGAAACAGGTCAATTTGTTATGACAGATTGACACGTATTAACATGGATCAGGACAACTTGAACTAGATATTTCAAAAAAACATCAAAATGGATTTGAACCAATATTGATATAACATGATATAACATGATATAACCACAATTTCTTCACCAATTTTTGGATTTGAAACAGGGGAAGAACTTCAAGCCGTGTCTGCTGGTGTCTGGCTAGGACGGCTAGGAGCTTGCTGTCACGAGTCGCCACCAAAAAGATGCCATTCGTGACAGCAACATTGTGGATGATGTGGGCTGATGCGTGATAATATATAAATAAATAAATAAATAAATGTATATATTATAATATATATTACAATAATGATATCTAACTTTAATAGTAGCAATAATGATCATTAAACACCAACAATGATATTTAACTTTAGTAATAGTAATGATCATTAAACACCAACTAGAGGCATCATTTCATCGACAATGATTCGTTCGAAGATAGCACTCAACAAAAAGACCATATCATCGACAAAGATCAGCCAATGTAGCAGAGATCACGATAATAATATAATAATTATAGGCAAACCAAAGTTGGAGGGTTTAGCCCCATAGAAAAACAACATCCACCACATCCTACCCCAAGCTGGATCAGCCAGGTGCATGCACTCTGGCTGTTTGATCCTCAACCCCATTGCAACTCAGTTCATGTCGACCCTCAAATTTCACAAACGCTCATTTTTTGGGGGGTGTTACCCCCCAAATAGTGATGAAATGTGATGAATCAGAATTAAGATGAATTAACGCGTCTGGTCAAACTGGGGCTGTATTAATCCTGATTTACCGCAAACAATCACCCAGCTGTAGATGACGTACATTGACTTGCCGCCAAATTAACATAGCTATGGCAACATCACCTTTTTAAACATTGAGTATGATATACAGTAGTAGGTAAATCCATGTAAATCCTCAACTACCCTTCGGTAATCAAACGTGGCAATTGAACATCCACCATTTAGGTTTTTCCATGAATTTTCAGCGAACTAAACCTCCATGGCTAGTTCCGGGATTGCCGGCCACGTTTGATGACACCGGAGAGAACATATCATTACTTTCATTTCTTGACTACTCATGACTATCACTATTATACCTATGATTTCTATATTAGCATTATTATCCCATGATTATCCCAATATATCCCAATATTATATAATATTATCCCATGATGATCCCATTTTCAGCTAGCAGTGCCCAAGGTCACGGCCACACCATCGTCGCCGTTGATGTAGGTTGATCCCAGCAGTTCCCAGCAGGTTCCTGCGCCTGAGCCATGGCATTCATGGCATATTCATGGCATATAAATATGCCACTCATAGGGGGTGAATCTTCCCAAATTGCAGTGGGAAACCTGGCCGGTGGCAAGAGAAACAAAAGGCCCAAAAGGCCAAGATCATTCTCAACCTGGAATATGAATTTTGAATGGGTAGGAAGTCGTGCAGTTCTGACATATATAATCTTCCGAGCACTTTCCACATAAGAGATCTACAAGATCCTTACATGTTGGCCGGTCCAAGCAGGGACAACAAAAAACAAACCTGGAATTGGTGATCCTGTGAACTGTCTTCCAAAAAGAATAACGACTTATTTTTTGACCCTTCTAACGTCCCTTTTAAAACATGCAATTCTTGGCACATCTAAGCCAACCATCCCTAAGATCCACATCGACATCATCGACCTTAGATCGATAAAGTGTATCGCCTGTGAGCAGTGTCCAAGCGAAAGTCATCCACGTTGTTCTTCTGACACCTCGTCGGGAAAACGTAGGCATGGCGCCATGCCTCGCCTTATCCCACCTGTTCTTCGGGGTTTCCTGTGCCAAGCCAGGGCTTGTCTCCCATTTCATCCACTGGTGAATCAGCATGTTTCGAAAAAATGCCATTTGGGTTGCACTTAGGTTGCATTTCAGACGAACACCCAATTCTGATTCCTTGCTTACAGTCGCTGTAGGCGCTTCTTTTCTGCGCAAATTTGGGGCTGCAAACATCGACTCCAGCTACATGTGGATACAGTAACGGCTCGTTCGTTTTCGGTCATTCACCAGCCTTGCCCTTCAGTACTAACACCAAACATGGGTCATTAAATGTCCCCATTGAACATCACCCAACCATTAGGTATATGGTCAATGCCATGGCTACTATAAGGTGATGTCCAATATACCCAAAATGGGACAGTTACCAACCCCTGCCAAACGGTTTCGTGAAACATGATGAAGCACCTAAAACTTGGATGACATGAAGACTTGTTCATAAACCAGCTTGATGGAAACCTGCGTCACCTCCCCCGTGTGGAGCGGTACCGCCCCAAAGCCCTGCAGCTTTGATTCCAAGTCAGGGGGAAGCAGCGACAAAGATTGCTCTGCCCGGCTGGTGCGGGCGTTGAATCAAACCTGGGCGTCCATGGCCCATCTTGGGCCCATCTCGGTTGATCTTGGATGGCAACATTTGTGGCAACCCAATTTGCTTGGCATCAAAACCAGCAGTTGTGGCATCATCCCAATCAGCAACCGTTAAAAAACGTCAATTTCCATAATTTCTCCCAAGAAAATCCCGAAAACCCCAGGAAAAAATAGGTCACAGAGACCATTCTGAGGATATCTGGGGCGCTTGCAGGGAGGCAGTGCACAGCACTGAACTTTCAACTCTGAGCTGTTGCCAGGAACCTGAAACTTAGCAGGTACAAGTTCCGATGGTACCCTCTGGTTATGTCAAAATAGCTATTGAAAATGGTGATTTATAGTGGATTTACCAACTGAAAATGGTGATTTTCCATAGTCATGTTAGTTTACCGGCGGGTAAAAAAAGGTAATTTGTTAAACCCAACAATAAACTGCCCCCCCAAGATCAACACTTTTATGGATTGAAACCATCCCCATTTCCCATGGTTTCCCGCCTTACCAGTAGAATGCATCGTTGATTACCCTCCAGTACTCATTAGTAATCTAACCCGGCTGGCTGGAAACCTTCCACAAAAAGTTCCGACGCGGAAGTTCCATTTGCAAATGATTTATTCCTACCAAACAAGCCAGCTATTCACCAGGCGCTTCTCCCTGGATACCTTTCTCAAGCAGTTTACTGTATATCAGGTGACTATGAAACGTTCCCCGGTTGTTGTATAGATTGTTTGAAATTGCCAATTCCCATGAACATCCGCTAGCCTACCCAATGGCGCCCAATGTCCCATCAACACCAAGAAGATTGTGGTGCTTCAATCTGTAAATAACCCATATAATAACCCATAGAACCCACATATATACCATATATAATCTGTATATAACCCATATAGAACCCACATATAAATACATATAACCCATAGTGTCAGAGAACTGGGTCATAAGTTATACCATGCTTATTAACCACTTACATCCACTTACCAACTGGGGATGTAACTGAGATGCCTCATGATCCCTCATGTAGGCTTCCAACCTTCACGGCCGTACAGGACCACTCCATCACAGGTGCAATTGCCAGCCTCTCTGGCACATTCCACGCCTCAGTGATTGCAGGATGGTCATTACGCCTGACATCGCCTGACATTCCACTGATTTTCTCGGGAAACGGAGCCATGCCATATCGCCAAATGCTTTCACAATGGATTCCCAGAGCCTATAGCCTTCAGCAATCATTTGAATCTCTCCAAGTCTCTGCGTCCCTGCCCTTTTTTAGTTCCATGCAGGTTTCTCCACAGATTTTCTAAGCACATGGCTGTCTGGATCAGCTTCCTTGAATGCCTGCAGCACTGGATCGCTGACGATCGCTGTCCATGTCCTGTGAAGCCAGGCCTCTCGATCCTCAAGCGATTGCCTCGAAGCCCCGGTTCGATATGTTTCTTTCGGAGGAGATCTCAGTTGTTGATGATGTTGGTTCAACCTTCACTTGTCACAAGTAGAACAATAAGTAGAATGATATCTGTGATGCCAAGAAATGACTGCGGAATAAAAACAACGGGTTCTATACATCCAGCTAGGTGGAGCGTCTTCTTGGCTGCTCCTTTTAGCAAAAAAACAACTATAGCTTAATGACTTTCTGGCGGATAAACGCATTGATATATATATATATAATACACATGTATGTATGCGCGCACACACACACACACATATATATATATACGCATACCATACCATACCATATCATATCATATCACAAGTATCACATATATATATATAATTATATATATTGCATTGGAGGATCGCAACCATAATTTTTCTTGGGAAATCCAGGCTCAAAGCTGCACAATCCTGACTGCTCACCTTAGATGGCTCCCATGGTCATCTGCTCGCAGGAGCCTCCCAAGATATAGCAGGATCAATATATAAAATAAACATGAATCAACCGAGAAATCTAGATCAACATATCAATTAAAGTCAATTTTCTTCATATATTTTGTAGATAAGATCTTTATGCTTGTGCAAATGTAAGAAAAAATGACACACACACACACGGACACATTTAATTATAGTATAATATATGTATACATTTATAACTATATACATGCCGATAAGCAAGTAGAAGAACCAACGACAGTTTCATATTTCACCAACAAACATCGTCAGATATTGTGAGATGTGCAGTAAGTGTGATTCTTTTCAACCTCCACGCAGCAAAGGATTCACTTTTGAAATCTTTTGCATACATCCTGCGCGGTAATCTAGACATTCATCCACACGCCGCATGGGGAGGACAAAGTGACAAGGACAAGGGATGGGGGAAGGGAGAAAGGATGACCCTAAGGTCCCAAACCTTCATGGTTCAGATACTAAGATGTCTCTCCTCGATGTCCCTTCGAACTACCAAGCTCGGGTTCGATCCACCTGTTTTCGTTCCAAGCCATCGATTTTTGACTCAAAATCTCTACACATCTCTACACTCAAAACTTCCTTGGAACGGGTGGGCTGTGCATATTAAAAAAAAAATCACCCTGGTTGCTTGCAATATTCCCAGATTCAAAAAAGGGGACGACACAACGACCAATCACGCCCCTGCCATCCACCATCCGATTCCGGCCTGTCAATGCTGCCATCTGCCCTGACCTGCCATTGGAGAGTAAGCTGCAAACCTTTGTCCTTGGGATGAGTATATTCAGTCTGAAACTTGAAGTTCAACCATTTCAACCCATCATTTGATGGGGCTAACCCTGGAATTCACCAGAAAGCACGCCATAACCCCGTTTTGTGCTTGATGATGGTTGATGATGGTTGATGATTTGTCTTGCTTCAATTCTGTTGATTGACCGTCTGCCTCAAATCCCCAAATGCTGTACGACGCCTCGGCATGAAAGGCCGCCGCCAGCTGGCCACCTGCCAGCTGAAGACAGAATCACCCCCCCAAAAAAAGTTGGTGAAAACACCTGTGGCAAGACATGGCAAGACACTGATCAAAATCCTTTGAAGCATCAGGTTAATCACTGTAAAAAACACCATGAGGAAAATCAGCAGGCTTCTAACAACTTGCATGGGAGACTTCACTGAGGTTTGGCTAAGGCTCTGGCTGGCAAGTAGGGCCTTGAGGCGACTATGGAGTTGTCAGAAAACAGGAGCCGGGACCAGCGTTCCAAAGTAGAGACAGAAGGTCTCAAAACCCATTGTTATCCTATTTCCTCTCTCCATTGCCATCGGCCATCAGGTTGCACTGTCCGTTGGACGGGTTGAGCTCATCAATTGGGGATTGTCCCACTTACCGGATGGCAAAACAAACGCTAAAAAGTATGCCGCTAGGTCCACACAAAATAACACATACACATATATTATAAATGTACGTGTACACACAAATGTGTATACATACATATACATATGTATAAACAAATAAACAAATAAACAACTAAATACCTATATAATAAAAATAAATAAATAAAAATAAATAAATAAACATAAATAAATAAACATAAATAAATAACAAACATAAATTAACACATAATTAAATAATAAACAAATAAATAAATAAATAATATATACGTATATATTGTCCCAGTCACCCGACCAAATCCTCAACTTTGATTTCCCAATTTTTGGTCCGCCACCCCGCTGGGTCTATGCCCGCTGCCAAGGTCTTCATTGGCAAGCAGGTTGTACCTAGCCAAGGTCGCCGGGTTCACTATCCATTACCATTCATTATTACACTATACACACACACACACATATATATATATGTATGTGTATGTGTATATATATTTTTATTGTATATCACATTGTATTATATAATATTATATTCCATTGCAGTACATTGCGTTGCATTGAATTGCAAAAGGTTCTTCATGTGCATGATATGCAGGACATTCCAAATCAAAAATCTCCTGAGCTGGCCTCAAATGGAAGCCCGAAGGCAGAATCTGTTCTGTATACGTCAGAAGAACACATCGAGCCAACTTGGCTGCGACATTGTTGGGGCGAAGGTCCTTTGCAGAAAACCCAGTTCTGATGGTCGATGGTCACTGGGTCCCTTGGGTCATTTTGGGATCACTTAAGACTGTCTTAGCGGCCACTCAGAAGCGTGCAAACACAATCGCACACAAATAACACACACGCATGTTTATATTCATATATCCATATAATTCTATATGCATATAATCACACACACGCACATATATATATATATATATACATAGATGAACAACTTTACATGTTTGTAATATATTTACATTAAGATCATTTAATCCCCAAGAAAAACACGGGACGATCATCGAATTGGCATCCCCAAAATGGTCCCTTTGAAGTGATGAAACCCTTCTGTAGGTACCAGAGGTAGACCCTGCGCCCATCTGCGTCTGCATCATTTTCATCTTGGCCCCTCTGACTTGGTGCTTTTACACCCTGTCGGCCCATGCTGAGACCATCCTTTACCAAAGTGAAGTGAAGGTGTCAATGCGATGCGAAGAATGCGCTTCATGCCTGTTGGGGTCATAAATGCAAAAGTGAGATCCTAAATGGAGTTATGACTTTTTTTCTCTCTTGGAGTTATCATTCGTGGCCTTCGTGGCCCAGCAACGGCGGCAAATCTCCGGATCTCGCTAAAACCAAGAGGAGGCATTCTCTTCTGCACCCTCCTCCACCTCAAATGCCATGGGATCATCTCTGGTTATTGTTTTTTTCCATGCACTCACCACGGTTCCTCATTAAGTGGAGTATATAATGTGATAGACACACGCATACACACACACACACACATATATATATTATATATATAACATATATAAACATGCCATAGCCCTACCATTTGGTTTTGGTTTCAGCCTCACCCCTTTATGGTCATATTCTGTCATATTGGGGATGTTTTAAAATTAATCAAGTTAATCAGGTCAAATAGGCCACCGTTGCCACCCCCATCCCCATCGGCCTTACAAAGAGCATCATCCTCACCACCATCTCCACCCATCTCGCAGCCCATGAGGGTCTCAGTCCACTTTGACCCATGGACTGGGGTATGCCCCAATATGTGTATATATATATATATATAGCGAAATATATGGGTGTATAAAGAAAACATACCGTGCAATACACACACACACATACGTGTATATATATATAGTTATAAATACATATATCATACACGTACGTATAGACAGCATCTCGCCAAGATGCTTCAAGTAATATCTATCAATCTGTCTTATCTGTCTATCCATCCATCCATCCATAATCATAGACAACAACTTGGGGGTACACCGTGTACCCCAACATATAACATACCCTATGGTAATCAAACATAGCAATGGGACATATCCTATAAATATGGCTCTTGATTGGAAAATCAACTAATAAACAGGGTTGCTCCAGCTCCCCAAATGCAATGGGGGGAAACTGGGTAGATAAAGAAATCAATGACTAGTTCCCCCTCCTTGTGGCTATCACCTATGCCCATACTGGATTGGATTCTCCAGCCATCAACCTACCTATCCGGCTATCCCCAACCCATCCAACCCCAAATCTCAGCCTCCAGAGCTGCCAAGAAACTGTTCCCTCACCCATTGACTGCAAACAGCGTCCGAAGGCTTTGAGGACTCGTGTAGCATCCGCCCGACCTCCAAGGGACCCGAACATGTCAGCACTGTCCGGTGTCCGGTTGGTTGCCCGCAAGGTATCGACATTCCAACAAACGATTCCAAAATAGAGACGTATATATATATATATACATATGTATGTAGCCATAGCACTGTCAGGATCCGGCATCATACATCTTTTGGGTTTGAAACTTTATCCAAATGATTCATCTCAGGAGAGTGTTTTGCTGTCTTCTTCATATAGGCTGTTTATACGCATGAATTCAGACAGTTTCAATGCCCGCTTGCCATTTGCATCACTTCAGAGACTGAAAACAGAATGTCAAGAACAGGACGAACATCATACCTTGTAGTGATTCCTTTTTGCGTGATGATACATGCATATATAAACATGTCATATGTACGTAGTTTTGCGTGTTTTATGTATGTAATGTAATGTAATGTAATGTAGTGTAATGAATGTAATGTATGTATAATTTAAACTGATAGCATGCCAATATATGCCAACCCATCCTGTTTGATACTTCGACTTCGATGTGGCCAATCATTTCCAATCAGAATCTTGGAGTACCCTCTGGTAATTAATAGTGGATTTTCCCATTAAAAATGGTGATTTTCAATAGCTATGTTAAATTACCAAAGGGTAAAAGGTTTAAAATGTCAACCCTGGATTAATAACCCCCAAACGGCTGTTTAATTGGGGGGATACCATTTATGTACCATATAAAGTGACTATTTGGAGGGTACCCCCTAATTAATAAACCATGGTTTAGCAAAATCCGGGGTTGACATTACTCAACAGGCAGTATCCGCCTACAGCCGCGTTGTCTTTGCGTCCGAGTCGGCGAAGAAGAAGCGAGGCAAAGTCGTGGCAAGTGTCCTGACCGGCTGGAACTCATCTTGGGAGATTTCAATAAATCATTACCCTCTGGTTATGTCAAAATAGCTATGGAAAATGGCCATTTATAGTGAGTTTTCCCATTGAAAATGGTGATTTTCCATAGCTATGTTAAATTACCAGAGGGTAAATCATTAACACATCTGTGGATGGAAGAAATCCTGCAACAGTTGATAGATGGTTTATCGATGTTTATCATGGTTTATCCCATTATTTATAGGGTTTCAACATGTTTCAACCATCCACGGTGGTGCAGGATTTCTTCCATCCACAGTATGTATACACTCATACGCGTATAATTTGGGCCCTTGTAGATTTGACTTCTGTGAAATCATACTGTGATATGGGGATTTCCATAAATGGGGGATTCCCAATAGGTGGTTGGTTTATTATAATGGAAACTCCCAATCTAAAATGGATGATTTAGGGGTACCCCCCATTTCTTGTTTCTTCATCCATCAGTGTCCATCAGCACGTTTGACCGATTCCTTGGTCCCAGTATATCCCAGTCCTGCACAGCCTGCAGGTCCTCTCGGTCTTGGGACCCCAATTCCACCTCGAGATTTCCTTTGAAGCGCGTTCCTGTCCCTTCACCTGACAATGGCGTCTTGAGAATCATGTGGCCCATCAACCCATGGGTCCAAATAAAGGTGCCATTTCTTGGGAGGTGAATGCCCTCCTCGGGGCAAGTGGCTATGAAGCTGGGGTTCAACTCATCACCACACTGACGCAGGCCTAGAGATGCTGCCAGCAGATTGCTTCCCACTTTCCTCAGATCAGCCACCAAGCCGCACAGAATGCGGTGATTTCGTGCCGGATCGTTGAAGGATGTGCCAGCTCAGTTCCTAGCTCTGCGCAGGATGCCCCAGACTTCAGGTTGTCCTGAAAGATCCTCGGGTCGAAGCGTCATGGAAAAACCCATGGGGAAAAAACCTGTCGGCCATCCCCACATCCCCGGGTTGAGATCAAGTTGAGATCGGTAACCCAGGTGTTGTGTTTCAACCCTGGCCAAAAATGATGCAACCGGCCGGTCACTTGGATGTCACTTGTCACTTGTCACTGATGTTTCGCTTTGCATCCTGACATATGCTGACTATGTCTGGGAAAAGCCTTTTTTTTTTTCCAAAATTTTCTCTGAGCCCCGAAGGAACATCCGAATAAAACAACTGGTTTTTTAAAAACTCCACACTACGACTACGAGTTTTTGTTGAGTTCATCCCTTCATTTTTTCCATCGGATGTACGGCTCCGAAAATCAGACGAAAAAAGGCACATGAGACGAATCTTTCATATACTGCTTGGTGGTGCAATGTGCCCATCTTGAAAAATATGACAATGGGAAGGATGACATTCCATATGGAACATAAGAAATGTTTGAAACCACCAACCAGTATACCGTGTCATTTCTCCTATTGATGGGAACAGCATGGTTTCCGGTGAAGATTTTGGGCCTCCCGACTTGGAAGGTCCTGCAGCGTCGTTGGGATCCGCCAAAGTAAGCCTTTTCGCAAGGTGAGCAAGGCTTAGCTCTCCGGGGCTATATACTAAAGCCTCCAAGTTGTTAACATGATTTCATCAATTTATTTGGGAACCTTTAAAGGACTAAACATAACTAAACTATCGAGTTTATATATATATATATTTACGGATTTATTATGATTTATTCAGCATGTGAGCTACTGCCAACTTGCAACAGACTTGAGAACCCCGGGGTCAGGAAATCTCATTACAGCGCAAGCGACAGGAGTTGACGGACTTGGAAAGTGACACCACATTATGGCCTCCACATTATTTCTCTTTGGACCCTGCTAGGCCATATTCGCATCTACCATTGTGCTCTCCAAATAGAACACAAAAGAACCACTCAAAAAACAGCATGGAAAATGATCAGGTGCCGCTGGAACCTGCATCCATCTACTGTAATCATATATCATCTACGTGTTCTACATTGATCACTGCTTGACATGAATCTACAGTGTTTCTCTTTGGGGGCTATGCTCATCCGTACTTTGAGTCCTGGACTTGCAGGCATCTTTGATTGCCACCATTTTGTCCAATGGAAGCACGGCCGAATCGATTGTCAAGGCATCCTGGGAAGCGACAAGGGCGGCACGCCATAATTCTTCAGTAGCTTGTTCTAATCCCATCCCCCTTGTATTAAGCACCCCCCATTCTATGGTCGCAATTCTGCGGAAATTCTCTAATTACAAAACTATGGTTTCTGGATGTTTCTGGGAGGTGTTTAATAATAGGGGAAAAGGATTATTTCCCTGGCATGTGGCTCACTTGGCCAACTATTGGGTTATGCATCAAACCATTTCAAAAACCTGGTGCCCGATTGCTCACCGCAAACAAAATTGGATTCATGATGATTTATGGACCATTTATGGATGTACATCCCTCCAAATCTATGGACGCTTATAGGATTTGTTCATGTTATGTTTCCTTCCTCCAAGATTTGGTTCAGGGAAAACCTGCAGGACACCTCCATATTTGGGGCATAAATTCCATGGGTTTCCTGCAAAATTTTCCCTTGAGACCAACCCATTGAATTCCCATTTTGCCCATGTTTTTTCTGAAGTTCTGGGGGCAAGGCATCGAAACTCGTCCGTAAGAAGGAACCGTGTGCCGCAACTCGTCTGGACCGCGGCCTCCCGCTGCTGATGTGGATGGTTCACAGGGCCTCTCTAACGTCTGCCCTGATTGATCCTGAATGTATAGGGCACCAATGGGCCCATAATTTTTGAGGGTTTTGGTAGCAACCTTAGTATAACACACACACGCATATATATATATATATGTATGTATGTATGTATGTATGTATGTATGTATGTATGTATGTATGTATGTATGTATGTATATATACACACATATATATATATACACATTTATATAACATTAAACATATATCTATAACTATCCCATTTTGGAGCTTCATCATTAGGAGCTGTGGCCAACTGTGGATGTCCGTCAGAAATTTGGAGGTGCCTCAAACCTAAATAGCTTCCCCTGCCTCAAGTAACTATGACTAGTCACTCAAAAGAATGGAATTTTGCCGTTTGCTCCACACGACTTGTACCACCTTCGGGACGGGTCCAAAATGTGATTTCAACAACTATGAACTCTGAGAGTCTCTGCCATCAAATTATGACCTTCATCCTCCCGTCCACCTGCCTCGGTAGCAAGGCATCATACTGCCACCAATCACCTTGGTGCATTCCAAGACCATGTTCCAATGCAAAAAACGAGATCCAAAAGGCTCTTGGGGTCCTTGGAACAGCGTTCAAATATGGGCTGGACAAAAAGTGTCCCCTACTACAAGTTTTAGCATGACTCAGTTGTGCTTGAGGGGACATGGATCCAGTTGGGACACAACCAAAATCTTAAAGGTCATCATTAGCCCATCAACCAAGGGGGTTCACTTCCAGGTTGCCCAAAAAACATCAAAAAACTCTTCTGGTTTGCATGATCCTTAGTGATTTGTTCTTTCATCTTCTCAGGTTTGCATGACGTATTCTGCAAAGGACCACCGTTTGCATCTGACCATTTCTGATGGTTCCTATATGGTTCCTATGGCTCAGTCAGCCTCTCTGGCTGGGCCATTCCGTGCAGCAAGTGCTCAGGGCACCCTGTGGCATGCGACCTGATGGTGGATTAACCAGTCGGCCCCAAAAACTAGGCCCTAGGCTGTTGGCATGGGCCTCCAGAAACTACTAGGAAAAGGGATCACTGGATATCACTAGGGTTTATAAATTTATAGTTTGTTGCTTGGAGCATCTTGGAGCCCGTAACATCAACTAGTCTTCCTGGCCACTTCCACCACGGATCTACTTGTACAGCTGTAGTTTTGTTGAGGGGCCACCTCAGACTTGTTTTAAAGATAATTTGTAAGGGGAGAACGCCACAGTTCATCAACGCCATTTTTCCATCCAGTGGTGGTCCCTGTCTGTCTGTGTCCCTGTCTGTCTGTGTCTCTCTGTCTGTCTGTGTCTCTGTCTGTCTGTGTCTCTGTCTGTCTGTGTCTCTGTCCGTCTGTCCGTCTGTCCGTCTGTCTATCTGTCGATCTGTCTATTTGTCGATCTGTCCATCTGTCCATCTGTCCATCTATCTATCTATCTATCTATCTGTTTGTCTGTCTGTCTGTCTGTCTGTCTGATTGTCTGTCTGTCTCTGTGTCTGTCTGTCTCTGTCTGTCTCTGTCTGTCTCTGTCTGTCTCTGTCTGTCTGCAAGATTGAAAACGAAGCTATTCTGTGAGACTCCGACGTTGAGGTGTTTTGTCCATTTTGACTTCAACATGTGCTCCGCGACACGGTGGCGTGCAGAGCCGACTTTTCGACCCTCCCGAGCCCCAAAGCATTGAACAACACAGTGTTTTGCGACTTTTCTACTGTTTCGCGCAACTTGATCTTGTTTCTACTGACTCTTTCTCTTCTGACTCTTTCTCTGCTGTCTCTTTCTCTTCTCTGACTGCTTTCACCACTGTTGCTGCATGTGCCCATAAGTCGGAAGTTTGACTTCTAAACTTCCTGCGGCCAGGCAGGCACATTGAAATAGTGGCTTCAACTTCCAACAAAAACAAAAAGCCGACTTTACCATGTTTAACCCACCAAATGTGGATGAACCAATGAACCGTGATGAACATTCCAGGCATCGTCCTTCACAGGCCGCCCAAAACGCCGCCGCCTGCCGTTCCGCGCCGGAAGCCGCCGGAGGCCGGAGGCCGGAGGCCGGAGCTGGAAGATGAGCGAAGCGAAAATGCAACGAATTGTACAGTAATTGGGATGTGACCCACGGGAATTTCACTCACTTACCACTGGGATGCGATTCTCCAAGTATTTGGGCATATTGACATGTGTGTGATATATACATATATATATATATACATCTCTGTGTGTGTGCGGTTTAGCAAGAAGGTGCAGAGCACAGTGGAGACTGCACCCAACGAAGCTATCCACTGTTGCTGGAAGCAGAGTCTGATCAACTCTGCGTACCTGCTATTTAAATACTGATTTTCAATTTCGTGATGGCGACCGGCTAAGCCTAGAACCGGAACACATTTCCACAGTTGATTAGTTCTGAAACAATATGTGCTTGCCTTGACAGGATTTCGACCTAGGAAACCTCAAGGCGTCGATTTTGTTACCATCATAAAGTTCCAATTCAGAGCAAGTAATTACTCTCAGAAGTGTGTGTGTGTGTCAATGTATCATATATGTCATACTATGTGCCTGCATTTATATTCATATACAATAATGACAAGAAAGCCACGCACACACACACACATATATATATATATATATATGCATATATGCATATATATATATATACACATATTTATGCATATATGCATATAGTTATATACATATGTGTATATATACACGCACACACACTAGACAAGAATGGATCATTCTATGATCCGGCAGGAACTGAATCCTGAAACATGCAAACCAGCCTAGACCATTAGATTTACAGTAGAGACCCTTGTAGTACTTCTCGAAAACGAGGTAGAGCATCCAATGTTGTCAAACGGAGTTGAAACCAGATTTCACAAAGATTGACCAGGATGTTGAAATTCCAAAAAAAAAAATAATAATGATTCGGCAGGAGATTCTCAAAATAATCACAGGAACATCGGCGACATGATCTCGGCGAAATAAGCGAAATACATCGGCGACATGGTTTCGGCGAAATAAGGCAAAAATTCAAAATACTGTCGGCGACATGATTTCGGCGAAAAACTGAGGAAGGTTCTGATGCATGTAAATGTCAAAATTGATTCCAGATTGCGTCAACCGTGAAGTGAAAATACAGCCGTGCGGTTCTAGGCTTGGCCGCGTGCCATGTCAGTCAAAATTGAAATAGCAGGTACGTGACTCCAGCGTCCCAGAGTCATATCAGTCATGAATGCAGCCCTCTTCGTTGGGCAATCAGCTGCAAACATGAGATTGCCCCCCTGCAAATGTGAAAAGATTAGAGCAATAGAAGTTTTACATCTGTTCAGATGTTACACACACACACACCCCGCGTGTAGCGGGGTTTGATTTTTTGGAAGAACATCGCTGCAAATGTCGGCAAGATCATTCAAATACAAAAGACTTTCCAGTGCTAATGTACAGAGCCGCGTTCAGTCACTCAGAAGGGAGAGTCGCCTCAGCTTGAAGTGTCTGGATCGCGTCACGGAAGCTCATGCCTTCAACCATCCTCCACGTGTCGTTGATTTCCCCAGATGCCATAGCAGCCGTCAAAGTGGTTGAAAATTGTTTGGCCAGGTCTTGGATCGTCGGAGTGAAGCGGGTTGCCTCCGTAGGTGCAGTGGTCTCAATGGGGACGTTGTGAAAAGGATGATGCCCATGTACTAGAGGAATCTCAAAGTGATGTCGCCAATAATCCGCTGTGCGCAGGGACCACTCCCAGTTGCCCGAAAGACCATAAAAGTAGTGCTCAGGGTCACGACATTTGGAGAGCCCTGACATGGGGATCTCTTCGATGAATAACTCCCTGGTATTGTTGGAGTGGGTAATAATCTTGAATTGGATCTGGTGGACCACGCGGGATGAGAAGTGAGCACGATGGAGGTAGTGGTATGCAGGACTTGGCTCAGTCGGAAAAGGAACATCAGGAGGTGCAGAGCCTGAATATGTATCAGCGTGGGGCGTAGTTCCGATGTCGGTAGTTGTACTGTCAGCTGCCGAAGGTGCCGAATTGGTCCCGGTCGTAGGGTCAGGGATGATAGAATGACATAGTGCAGAAGCCTGGGCGTCTGGTGCTTGGTCTGGGTTTGTGGGAGCGAGTCCACGGTTGGGATTCGAAGGCCAAGCCAAGCCCGCCACGGTAGCGTCTCGTTTAAGCTCCATGGGTGAAACGATCAGACATGCGTGAAATGGTACGACAACGGCTGAGGAATCATGAAAATGCAAATATAAGCCAAGTCAGAGAATAATAATAATGATAATAATAATGATAATAGTGAAGTCCAGTCAGCAATCAAATTGTTCAAGGTCCACGGAAAGGACAAAGCCCAAAACATAAAAAGGTGAAATCCAGCGAATCCTCCGTGTTAATAAAGTGTCATAGGTGCAACGAAAGGAACAGTCGAGCATGCTCTTTTTGGCCCGTGAGCGCATCAGGGCAGAATCACGCCGGGGCTAACTTTGTGGCATCGCAGACGTAGCACGAAAGGCTGTGAGGTACCTGGGATGAGCCAAGAGGATTCGATGTAGTTGTACTGTCGGAGTCGCCATTCGGGCCGGTATTCCTCCAAAAGCTGCATGATCGTCATATCATTGGGGACTTGGAATGTATCACCTTCCAGGTCGCAATAGCGAAACTCCAAATTCGAAGGGTCTAGTTGGATGTTCCATTGGGTCCTCAATCTTTTTGAGATGCAGAAACGTAGTTCTCCAGTGGGAAGGATGCCGGCTTCAATTGGTTCCATCTGACGTGACCAGGCAAACAGAGCTTCAAGTTCGTAGCCACTAACATTTTTGAAATTTGAACTGGCCAAAGCCATGTAGTGTTCACGGTCAGGTTCGCTGCGATGAGTCAGTTCCTGTAAAGGAGAGTAGTCAATCAAGATAAGAACAGGTCGGTTTGGAGGAGGGTTCACGTGACCAGGAAGGCCTCGGGGTCCGGCAACCCATCCAACATTTCGGGGACCTTGTGGTGTATAAACCGTGGATGTAGCGCGATATGGATGAGGGCGAGAAGAATGAGCCATGGCGTCGAGTGTCAAGCGTAAAGCGGAAAGCCCAAGCTGCAACATAAAATGATAATGACCAAAGAGTAAAGCCCAAAAACGAAAAATGGAATGGAACGATGTACCTAGTGAGTAGTCACGAATCGACGTGTAGTCACTGGTCTTTTTCGATGCCGCCAAATAATGTGGTGTGTTACACACTGGAGTCAGACATATCCATCGGGCCAGGGTCGTTCGCATCCAGTGGACAATGTACATGTTGAGGAGGGACGGTAGGGCGATTGAGATGTAAGGTCCGGTGCAATGTTGCCGATGGTGAAGAAGGTGGTGTAGATCGCCATGGTGGCCAAGATAAAGAAGTGGTGGTACCTTGAGAGTGGTGTTGGGCAGAACGTCCCCAGCATGACTGTAAAATATGGAGTTGGTCTGGTATCGCTTCGTACGGTTGAGAGACGTAGACATTGGCATGTTCAGGGTGTGGGAGAACAGGAACAGAAGTTGCCGTAGGAGAGGAAGATGATTGGATGGGTACATCATAGTATCGGCGCCAATGGTTAGCCGTAGTACGTAGGGTAGCGCGATCGTTGGTGAGGTGCATGTTCTCCAAAAATGTTTCCACTGGCTTCCACGTTTCAATACCATCGAGTGTCCTTTCCACGATCCAAAGTTCATCCGGACGAGAAGACAAAGGATAGCTCAGCTTCTTGATGAAGACGGAATGGACAGTTGTAGAGGTTGGGATCATTCGCGCCGCCCTGGGAATATACGATGCCGAAGTAGGATCATCAGGTGGGAGGTGTGGGACTGGGTCATGTACGGATGTAGGTGAGGAGCGGTTTGAGACCAGTCGAGCAGCATCATCCGTGTTGGAGGTCGTCATGTACAGTAGCAATAATATGATATCGAGAAACACTGAACTGAAGCCGAAAAGCCGTGGGGAAAGGTCAAAAATGAAATATCGAAAACGAGAATCACAATAAGGGAAGATGAGAAGCATGGAAGACAGAGGAAAACCCAAAGTCGAGGCGGAGGACATCACGACGAGTGCTTTTTTCTTTTTTCTTTTTCCTCATAGACGTGAGCGCATCCAGGATCTACCTCTCAGGCTAATCACTCGGCCGTTTTAGTGTATCGGGTGGCCGTGACGAATGGATGCCCGCGGGGAATCACTTGAACATGGACAGCGAAGCCTGTGTCTTGTGGATCTGGATGGGGTGTCAGCAACAAAGGTGAACACTCACGGGTCGTGAAGGCATCGAGATGTTGATGAGTTTTCCATGTCGGGTAGAACCAGTTCAAAACGTCCAGGAGAGAATGAGGGAGGTCGTCAAGCATCTGAGCTCCTTGATCGGTGTCAATCATCATGTAGAAATCTGTCGCTGGTAGGTGTATCGACCATCGTTGTAAAAGCGTGTCGGTAACCACTGTTTTGAGGTCTGAAACGAAATGACTGCGAGCATAATCCGGATAGATCACCTTGAACGTCTGGAACAGGCTGTCATAGACGGCAGTGGAGAGGTTGCCCGCGACCTTGGGGGCCAGGATGTTGTAGTATGGGTTGCGGACGGCGAGTTGCTGCATAGGCTTCAGGTCCAATTGGAAAATAACCGGTCGATGGGGTGTCGAAGGCGGAGTCCGGTTTGATGGATGCTGAAATGATGAAGACCCCATGGCGGAGGACGGTGCCCTTGTTGGAGAGCGTGATCGTCGTGTAGGAGAGATCCTGTCGTGGGACATAGCTCGCAGTTGGCAATATCGATCCAGGTGAATGCGGAGAGACATAGTAAATGGCTAGCGGGGTGTATGATGTGAAGGTTCAAAGTTTCCGTGGAGCAACAATGTCCGTGTTTGTGAAGGTCATAAAGTGTAAGGACGAAATAAAGTAATAAAAGCCGTAAAGAAGAAGAAAGGAAACCCACAAGTTGGGTGGTGAAACTGTAATGCGGTGCCGCAGGACAGCTTTTTCTTGGTTCGCGCATGTCGTTGGTCAGCCAAGTTTGTCTTTAATCTTATTCCACATAGAGCGAACATCTTCCTCGGACTTGCCCATCTTGGTCGAGATCACCCGCCATGAAAATCGAGACTTCTCGTCCGCCTTCAAGGTGCGAAGTTTCTGTTTGTCTTCAGAAGTCCAGAGTGACAGTGGGCTCGAGGAGCGAGATCGGGATTGGTCAATTCGGCGACGACGTTTTGCAGGCGCTTTGGGAACTGTTTTGGCTTTCTGTTTGCGGGTCGGCGGTGATGGTGTTCTGGTAGAAAGCTTCGAGGGTAGTAGAAGGTAAGCATGGTGGACATCATGAAGAAATTGAAGAAAAACTGGTTCTTGAATCGGAATTGACGTAGTAGGAGACGAAGAAGCCATCACGAAACGTCGAATGTGGGCCAAGAAGTAAATGAAGCCGAGTTTGAGGGTGAGCCAGCTGAGAACGTAATACACCAATATCAAATAAAATAAAATACCGTGTGGGTAGAATGGGTGAGACGTTCAGCAGGATGTGAACAATGAGACGTAAGCGCAAACGTCAGGGCGGTACTGGATTTTACCACAATGAGGAGACGTGCAAATATTGACGGATCGGCTTGGCAGCAGCAGCTAAATCGGACTCGTTAAAACCTGCAGCTCTGTACAAACGGTGCAATGCGGCAAAACCTCGCGTTCGTTCGTGTGTAGGGTGCGCACATTTGGCGACCAGAAAGAGTCGTGAAACAAAACCCGAAAGTTGGACGGCAAGAGGTGATGCGGAAAATGGCGCCATGACCTGGTTGAAGTCGCGCGGAGGGCTGTAGCGAAGGGCAAAGGGCTCGAACTCGATGCAAAAGCCCAAGAACTCCTGGTCCGGCTCCGTTTCCAAAATGATGGGTTGACCGTAGAACTCCGGGTGAAGGAAATTGGCGAAGCATATTTCGTAGTCCCAAGAGGGATCCGACAAGCACAGTCTGTTGTCAACATAGCGAAGGAGGCGAGCTGTAAGATCCATGGTGCTGAGGGTGGTGCGGTAGGTTCGGTACCAGATTTCTTCAGAGAGTGCGACGACCATCATGCACAATGCTGGACTCAGTGGGGAGCCCATAGGAGATCCACGGATTTGTTGAAAAACAGTAGTGCCAATGGAAAATTGGGTCATCTTCAAAGACATAAGGATGATGCGTTCAATGTCCCGAATGAAGATCTTCCTGGTCACATTGAGTGTACGGCACGTGCGGCCTTTGACTACATCGCCTGTGGTGTTGCCCGGGGTTGCCTTCACGGAGATGATCTCGTCGGGGTTGGTACTCATGAGAGTCGAGAGGAACTGCGAGGTCAGTCGCCAGCTAGCAATGAAGCGGTCAGTGTCGATGCTTGTGAAAAAGCCCGCAAGATCTTGGTTGTGTATGCGGGGAGTAGGGAGCGAATCAAAGTCGGTGTCCTTGAGGAGCTTGATGAGATCAAATACATCACCTTTTGCCAGGTTGTGGGGAAACGCTTGGGGCAGGAGGTTGTAGATCAGTTTGGCGGTGCAGTTCAACATGGGCCGGAAAGGTGCCGTGAAGAAGCTGACAATGGGTCGCCCAGCTTTAAACTGTTTCTTCCGCTTGGGTAGAACGTAGGCATTCGGTAGGTCTCGTCCAGCACCAAGTGCCCATGGGTATGCTTTGCCAAATTGATGATTGATCTCGGCGATGGTTTTCTCAATGATGTCATTTGGGCTGTTCTCCAATTTTCGAAATACCAACGGGTCGGCGAAGGTGGTGGTGAGGCACTGGAAATAGAGTACGGGGCAATAGATTCGTAGGGATGTGGCTCGCTTGTCCTCGTTGTGGAAGATGGCTTCTGGAAAAAGACGTTTGAAGCGTACGATGTCTTTGTGTGTGATGTGATTGTGGAGGGTGTTGTAGTGGGATTGAATAGAGCGATGCCAAAGTTCATCAATATGGGTCTTTTGTAATGAAGGGAGTGAGTTCCGGGTAGTCCACGTCCGCAGAGCAAGGCGAAGGGATGTCTGGATTTCTTTGGAAGGTGGGAAGATTTTGTTTTGAAGCGAACCCGTCGCAATGGATGTGTGTGGGCCGTCATCGAAATGTAGGTTGTCGCCGTCCAGGACCAAGTGGTGATCAGGTTGGTGATGATGAAGAACATGAGGTCGTAAGGTGTCACAGGCACACTTTGGGGTTTCGCCATCAGCCCATTTGGTAGCGGCTTCTTTGTGGTTGCACAAGCTGTCCATAACCGAGGGGAACTTTGTGAAGACAATCCCGGTGGAAGGAGTCTGCAATGTGGTGTTGTAGCATCGAGTTCGATGAACATGGGACGTGAGCAGCTGTCGAAGGTCTCGGGTCCAAGTGGGGCTTAGTAACCAAGGTGCACGAAGAGGAACCGGCTTTCTGACTCGTTTGGCCTTCCAGAAGGTCAAGGCTCGGTCAATGGCATTGATTGCGTAGGACCTCTGAGGTTCTCCTAGGTTGTTGGCAAGGCGTCGAATAAAATAGCATCCTTGGGCCCCAATTTCATTGGATCGAAGTTTCTTCTCCATGTGGAAGCGTCGGACGGAGTTACTGCCCAAATCCTGAATGATCTCCCAGAGTTGTACCCGTCGATGGAAAAGAGGACTATGAAGAGCATGTCGAACATGATGGGGTGTAGATCGCCAACGGAGTTTCCGCCACAAAGAAAATGCTCCAAATTGCCGGGAGTCGGAAAATTTGGTACGCGCAATGAGTCCCTTTCGGCAATTGAAAAACTGGTAAATGAACGGAGTGTTTAATCGAGGTTGCCACAATTGAATTAAGGCTTGTTCCAAAGCCCAAAAGTTGGATTTATTGGTGTAGATCGGAAAAACAGACCACATCCAGAAATTGTCAAATCTGCACCAGAACCGTAAGGCAACTTCGGCCAACACGAATTTGTTTTGTTGCACTTGCAGAAATTTCCGATAGCGAGAGTGTTCACGGTCCAAAACAAAGGAAGAAGTGGAACCCACATAAAACTTAGGTTGAAAATTAGCAATGTGGCAAAAGCGAATATACACCGCCTGCGGGTGCTTGAAACATTGGAGGGCGACTGACAAGTCATCCCACGACATGCAAAAGAAAATACTCTGCATCGGAGTGCCTTTGAGCAAGGCCTGGAGTTTCGGATTGGCTCGTGGATGTAATAACACATACTGGCCCATCAGTACAGTTTGAAGCATCCGAAAAGCAAAAAAGACATCAACAGAAGGCGACAAAGTGAAGGGGGTCAATAATGCAAGGACAAGAATACAGGAATGAGCCACGGCCAAAGTTCGCATAATGTTGGCTGCTTTTGAGCCCGGTGATTTCAAATACGCGGCTAGTCAGGAGTGCATCAATAACGCCACAGTCATGACCTTGAGGACGACTTCATCCGTAGTGGCCCCTTTATGCTTGCAGGGGTCGATGCCCATAGCCACGCTTGCGCGTTGGATAGTTTTGGAGGCATCATCAGGTTGGTTTTGCCACCATTCGTTGACCTTCTCCAAGTTCTTCTCCAGGATGTCCTGCTTTGGCTGTGGTAACTTCAGGTCTTTCAACCACTTCTTGTATTGGGTATCCGTCAATGATGAGGGTTGATTGTCAACGAGCCAAGAGTTCACAGATCCCGGAGAAATAAGTAGAGACGAAGGGTCAAAGGTCGTAGAGGCTGCAGGTTGTCCTTGAAGTGCACGTCCAATCGGTGTCGTGGCTGGTGTAGATCCCTGAGGTGCCGTAGTCTGTGAAGTACTGGCGGCCGATTTTACCTTGGCCAGTTCAGCTTCCAGTTCAAGAATGCGTTGTTGGCTCGCCACGTCCGCGGAGGGTTGAGCCGGGAGCCAAGATTGGAGAAGTTGAGCGACGTCTTTGGCCATGTTTTGAGTGGCTTCCTTTTGATTGAGACATTGGCCTGCTGAGCGAGCTCGAAAGGTAGCAAGTTTGTCCAAGTCCACATTGCGGGTGCGTAGTTGTGATACCAATTCAGCCACAAATACTGTAGTGCCTATGTTGTCAAAAGGAAGGACGAAGGTTTCTCGTCCGTATGCAACACGACGGAGCCAGGTGTTGTGTAAGCCCTGGTACAAGAACTTCCAGAGTGGGACTTGTAAAGGATCCATACCTTCAATGTCTTTGTAGCTTGAAAACCGGCTCTGTCGGATTCTGGAGGGGAAATCCAGGCCATTGATCTTGTTGGAGTCGTGGAAGTCGACATCAGGTTTCCATTGCTCAACTGGTGGGATTTCAATTGGTCGGCATGTGTACCCTTCGTTGACAGTAGAGCTTGCTCCCGGGGATGACATAGGCCTCGGCGATCTCGGTGTAAAAGAATGACGCTGAGGTGCAAAATTGGCATTGTTGGGAGGTGTCTGGGAAAACGGAGGCGGTGTAGGTGGGAAAGGTGCCGTAGGTGGAGTCCATGGTGGGCGTGTTGGGAACGATGTAGATGTAGGTGGCGGAGGCGGTATCCCAGACGGGCTCCAAAAAGGTCGATGGGTGGTCATGGCATAGTGCATCGGACCACGGAACACAGGTACTGCTTGGTGCCATCCATGTTGATGACGAAGGGGTGTGCGAGAGCGATCCGGCTGGGAAGGAGGAATTCCGTTAACGTCAGAGCTGAACTGGGAGATCAGGTCCTGGGACGCCATGATGTAGACGGGGCCACGAGATAATAGGTCAAAATAAGCTCGAACGGCCGACTGAAAGCTGCGGTGAAGTGTCAAGGTGAGACGAGGATGGTGTGCGATTGAAAGGGTGTGAAACATGATACGTGGTCCCTGTGTGTGAAACGTGAAGTGAAATGAAATACGAGGCTGGCGCAAGGTTCAAATATTATGAGCATGCAGCAGTTCACAAACCTTTTGAGGGAAGAAGTGGCATCAATACCGAATGTCGGGAGAAGCATTGTTACTCCAAAAAGATCGGGCAGGGCCACTAGGCTCACTGGATCGCTGTCGTAGAATAGTCCACACTTGTTCCGGTACTCCTCAGAGGTAAAGAGTTCACCAGCGAGATCTGGAGTGGTATGTCGAGTGTCGAGAACGAGGTTGGCCTTCCCGGTGCTGGTCTCGAGAATGGCCTTCGTGATGGGAAGATCGGCGATCTCGACGGCTATAGGTTGAATTGTCCCAAGAAGCATTGTCGTGCCAAGATCGGCGAGCATGATCTCGAGAGGCAGACGCGGTAGTCTCGTGGTGGCCGGTTGTGTCTCGAGAGTCGTCTGGAGGTGGGTCCGAAGGTGCTGGTGTGTCGGCAGAAGGGTCAGGTCGTACTGGGCGTGCATGATCATCTGGAGGTTCCGTTGGTGGATTTGTCTCCGCTGCCTGGTGTGTAATCAAGCCCGGGAAAACCGAATGAGTGGAGGCAACATAGCATATGGATGCGGCGCTGGAGTTCATAGCCGTTGCATTGTCTTTGCCCTTGGCGATGCCCGCGAGGTTGCACAAGCGTTGAATTTGGTCATTTCCTCCAGCTAGGGCTCGGATGCATTTGGGTGAGCGACAAATGGCCAGTAGGCCAGATGGGTTTTGTCCTTTCCCTATGCGGTAGAGCTGAGAGGTACAAATTTTGACAGCATAGCCTGGCAGAGTGTCGATGTCCGCGATCTCAGAGGACATGCCGAAGAACCCGTAACATGGGTATTGAGTCGGGACGCCAGCTTCGTTTTTTGTCCAAGTTGCCGGGCGAATGCAGTCTTCCGCGAGAATTTTGGCAACTGATTCCCAACTCGTTTTGTGGTAGATCAGGTAGGTGCCCATGTGCTCGCCACGATAGATCGGTTTCTTTTTCAATCCCGTGGGGACCGTGATGGTCAGCAGGTTCTCTGGCTCGATGTAAAATGCTTTGGTTTGCCTCGCAAGCTCGATGTCCAGTAAGTTGGATTGTGCAAAGGCCCTGGCAATGTTTTTGACGGTGGCTTGGCTTGCTTTGATATAAATACGTTGGTTGTTGACGGTGCGATATGGTTGAGCCAACTGGTGAAACATCTCGTCAACGAATTGGTTGAAGAGCTGCAATATGGCCGGGGTCAATGATTGGCGTAGGGGCACTGTATGGTCGGGGTCAAGCTCAGTCAAGCAACGGACCCTAAGGGGATCATTGGCAGCCTCAACCATTTCACTGAGGTCGATGTCATTCGTGTCGAATTTGGAGATCGAAATTGCATCTGTCACCTCAGAATTTTCACTGTCACCGTCAGGGACGCGGAAGGACACAGCGCCAAGTGGTGCTGTAGTGTGGGATGGTGGGTTGGTAGGTGGTTCAGGTGGCGGTGGATCGGCAGGAGAGTTGGGTCGAGCAGTGTTGTGATGGTAGTTGTCGATGTAGTGGCTGTTGTTCCATTGGCCCCAGGTGTCATCAGCATCGGGAGTGGGGATGTAGGCCGGATTGGATGGGTGTGCAGCTGGTCGAAGTACGACTTCACGGCCTCTGGAGCGGTGACGTGGTGTTTCGGAACGTGGTCTTGGGTGAGATCGATGACGTCGAGGAACCACGGGAGAGCGGCGTCTTGGCGGTGATCTTCGTCTGTATGGAGACGGGGTTCTGCGGTCCTTGGCGTGTTTCGTAGATGACCGAAACCGAGGAAGAGGAGAACGAGGTCGTACTGCACGTTGGGGAGAATAGCGATGATGGTGGGATTGTACAGAAGGTCGACGGGAACGTGATCTTGGAGTCCTGGATCGTGGTCTGCGCGTTGGTGATGGTGGAGCATGTAGGTGGTGAGGAGGAGCGATGGCTGGAGCTGGGATGATGCGAGGGTCCGGAACGTCAGGTTCGGTGGGTCTGGCTTTCGGTGCAGGTGGAGGCATGGCAATAGGTGGTGGTGCAGCTGTGGGTAATGGTGTTGGTGGAATGGGGTTTGGTGTAGGTCCATCGTGTTGGAGGCGTAGCTGACGTTGTTCTTGGGCTCGTTGAGAATCCATGATCAATTGTTGTTGAGCTTGAATAAGTCGAACCGATTCCGCAAGTTGCTGTGTAGTGGAGCCCAGCGCTGCAAGTTCAGGTGAAACGGATGAAGTCGGTGCTGCCGTAGGTGCCGGTGGTGTAGCAGGAGGAGAGGCTTTCGGAGCTGACCGACGTGGTTTGTCCGTTCTCTTGTCAGAGCGAAGCCTGGGAGCCGCCTTAACTGCTGGTGGTGGAGGTTCATCTGGAGGGACCATCGATGCGTCCGTCGGTAGTGGAGGTTGAATGTGGTGAGGTGGGTATGGAGAGCTCTGCAAAGGTGTCGGTGGTGTAGTCGATGTAGGTGGTGTAGTCGATGTAGGTGATGGAGCCGGAGGAGAATGCCAAGTGGGTGGAGCGGTGGGTGCTGTAGGAGTAGAAAAAGTCGGTGGAGCGGTGTGCACCAGAGTGGTTTCAGGAGCCATAGGTGTGGGCATAGTGGGTACAAGTTGTGGGCGTGGTACTGCATGAGGAGTCGAAGTCAATGAGGTGAATGGCAGCGATGTTGGGGCCGAGGCCGACGGCACGAGCGAAGCTGAGGAAGACCATGTAGGATGCAATGGCGAGGGATGTCCGAATAGATGTGCGTTCTGCGATGATTGCGGCCACGTCGAAGATGGAGTCGTAGGCTGCGGTGGAGCAGGCCATGACGTCGGAGGAGTGGTCCACGGGTACATCGCTCAAGAAAAATAATGAAAAATAATGAAAATTCACATACAGGACTCAGTTCCTAAACCTACTGTTCGTGCAATTGTGCCACAACAGGCCCGTGTTCCAGTCAGCCACGAGGGCATAAGACGGCTTTCAAGTTCCATCGAATTAGGTGCACAACATGTTTCACCTCACCAGACAACCAAAAGGAAAAAGACCACACCTGAAAGACGTGTGCCTGCCTGTTCACAGTGTCTTGACATGATTTCGTGTAGCTGCAAAGGTTGCTGCAAAAAACGGAGGTTTCTGGCAGTTCGGCATGGCTTCACTTGACAGAGTGCAAAACACTAGGATCCCTGGGACCACAGGAGCCGCGGGACGTCTTCAAAGGTGCAAAACCGCAAGGCCAACTGTTGCGATTTACTTAGATGAATTACCAGCTTCAAATGTGTTAATTCGGCAGTCAGGTTAGTCGTCACTCACCCTAAAAAGGGTTGCCTCAAATGGCTCCATGGCACCATGTCGGAGCCACCATGGAAATCACACTAGACAAGAATGGATCATTATATGATCCGGCAGGAACTGAATCCTGAAACATGCAAACCAGCCTAGACCATTAGATTTACAGTAGAGACCCTTGTAGTACTTCTCGAAAACGAGGTAGAGCATCCAATGTTGTCAAACGGAGTTTAAACCAGATTTCACAAAGATTGACCAGGATGTTGAAATTCCAAAAAAAAATAATAATAATGATTCGGCAGGAGATTCTCAAAATAATCACAGGAACATCGGCGACATGATCTCGGCGAAATAAGCGAAATACATCGGCGACATGGTTTCGGCGAAATAAGGCAAAAATTCAAAATACTGTCGGCGACATGATTTCGGCGAAAAACTGAGGAAGGTTCTGATGCATGTAAATGTCAAAATTGATTCCAGATTGCGTCAGCCGTGAAGTGAAAATACAGCCGTGCGGTTCTAGGCTTGGCCGCGTGCCATGTCAGTCAAAATTGAAATAGGAGGTACGTGACTCCAGCGTCCCAGAGTCATATCAGTCATGAATGCAGCCCCTCTTCGTTGGGCAATCAGCTGCAAACATGAGATTGCCCCCCTGCAAATGTGAAAAGATTAGAGCAATAGAAGTTTTACATCTGTTCAGATGTTACACACACACACATATATATAATATGATGTAATGTAATGTAATATAATATAATATAAAATGCATATGTATATATATATATGTATATATAATCATGTATATATATATATAAACATATGTATATACATATGTATATATAAACACACACACACATATATATATATATATACATAAACGTGCATATATAAACATATGTGTATATATATATATATATGTATATAAACATATATATATATGTATATATAAACACACACACATATATATATAAGGTGCCCCCGACCCCAAAAACCAACCAATTTAGCGAATTTGGCGGTATTTACATGTTTTTCACGCAGGTATTGCTTAAACTTCAAAACTTAGGGCATTTTTCGGGGGTCAAACAAATGCATTTTTTGGAAACTTGCTGCAATCCCACCCTTCCCATACTACATCGGATGCAAGCTTCAAGATCCAGAAAAACTTCTTGAATCCAAGGGGGCCGGATTCAAGATTCAAGATCCAGAAAAAGGAGGCTGGATCCAAGAAGTTTGTTCGCCTCGAATCTTGAATCTTGAATCCAAAGAGACTGGATCAACGAAGCTTGTTCTGAGGGTTGAATCTTGAATCCAGGTCCGTAGAGCACTGTCAGCCACCATAAATTGCAATTTCTTGAATGCCCAGCTGTTCTGCGAAGGACATGTCCTTTGAGATTTTGTGGTTTTGCAGCCTTTCAATACCATCATTCTATCTAAAAGCAAAAGCAATGTTTCTTTTTGTATTTTTAAAGATATTAAGACTAAAAAGCAAAAAACTGAGGTAACACCAACAAAAACAATGCATGAAGTCCAGGCCAAACATTCTCTGAACAGTTTTTTTGTTGTTTCGAGGTTTTGTTGTAATTCATATCCACATCCTTTAAGAGTAGCAGCAGAGGTTCAACAAGATATTGCATAATATTGCAGATTACTGCATATATCTTAATTAAATGGGCTGGTAAGCAAAGCACACACTTGCAAACATGCAGATCAAATCAGACACCGTGTCTACCCAGCCACCTCTCATGGACATCATCTAGGTGTGCATTTTTTGGTATTCTCATGGTTTGAGCACCCTCTCAGAAAATCACTTAAACCATGGGAAGAACTACAAGACAGACAAGAGTAGAATATAATAAGTACACAAGTTTCAGCATGGACTTTGAAGTTTGCTGTCAAAGCAAACCCTGCAATGTAGGCCTTGTGCAGCAGTATCTTTCAAAGAATATGACATTCCTTGCATGAAGCCGCAGCATTCCTTGCATAAAGTGACATCATTTTGTACAGTCCCCTTACATACAGGAGTGCAGCATGCCTTTGAAAGGAATATAGAGTTATTTTCAAAAAGAGTTACAGCTGTGCGGCTGTGCGAAGCTTTGTTGAAGAGGTAAAGGAAATTCTGGAAGGAGGACAACGCTGCGACAGAATGGAATCCTTTAAATAACCATTTTGACCGACTGTGGTAAAGAAAGTGTCGCTGCAAGTATGTGCAAAGCCTCCTTCACAAGGGAGCGGACCATTTGGTTGAAACCAGGCAATAATACGGAGAAACATTACTATGAAGTAGAACCCTTGGGTGTATGTAGAATTTTTTGATAGATGCAGGTCATGGTTGTATGTGTGCAATATGCCTTTTTTTCAGTGAAACGATTTGTTCCAAAATAGGCAACATTGTTTTGAAGAAAGAAACATGTCATGTGGAAACAATGAGAGGCAGGCCGAAGTTCATTGGATGCGATGCATCTGTCCACATAAAAAGTGCTTTTGTACAAGTTTTTACTGCATCTTATTTAAGGGAATACCTCGTCAGGACAAGGATTTTGAAGAACTTCAGTCTTTCCTTAAAGAATGATCATACAAGAAAAACGAGAAGGCTGAGCTCCATTAAATGTATTTCATCTTTCCACACTTATAGTTTTCTTGCAAGAACAGCGCTTTTCGTTTAAAGGACCATCTTGTCAAGGCATTTTCTTTTAACAATAAGCATTCTTTTTCAAGGAATGCTCCAGCATGCATCGACCATTGCACTTTTTCCACAGCACTACTTTTTTTGTTAATCACACACTGCATATTGTGTAGAAATAAAGGGTGTTTTGAAAGAAATACTGCATGATTGAACGCTGGCTGAACAATTTTCTGGGAAGCCTGCACTTCTTCAGAAAGGAACACTACATGTTTATAGGAATGCTTTATATATTGTAGGGATGCTGCTTCTTTAGATTAAAGGGCTCTACTACTCTACTGTTTTACTTTGTTCTTCACTTTTGTCTACTTTTTAAGCTTTTTGAGAGGGATCTCTCTCTCTCTCTCTATACATTGCGTGCATATGGTTATTTTGGTGGCGTGATTCCAATCTGAAAAGGTGGGCCTTGGGAGGGTGGTAGATTATGTATGTATGTATGCATAGGTCAAACCCAAATGGATAAACCTGCTTGATTTTCTTCGCCCTCCGAGAAAAAAAGGTGACGATTTGCCCAAGTAAAACGGTCGCCATGAAATAGCCCAAAGGACCCTCTGGAGCAAATGCACCAGAACCACCCAGAACCTATGGTTAAGGGATGTTAAAGGTAGACCAGGTAGACCTTGTTTTGGCTGTCGTTGAACTCCTCATTCGAAGGGTCTTCCAAAATTTGACACCCAATGACTCTTTAGGTGCTTCCAATGAACTACCCGCAGCACATTTGGATTTCGGGGCAACATGATGGTCCTGAACCAAGACACCATGGCGGCACTTGGGTGAGACACCCCTGCTGTCATTGCTAGCAGGAGACTCGAACAACAGTTCAACCTCTGGGAGTCCCGATGATGTGCTTGGCCCACCACGGGCCACAAAAGATGCTGGCCACTTGTGTCCATTTTGGAGGACGCCTTCGAGCCCCCTTAGTATTGAACATCCCCCCTTCGAAATTGAGTATTGGATCTGTTCATTTAAGGGGCCAGTTATGGGAGGTAAAATAATATGAGGGGGATGGATTAGTATCGATCAGGGACACCCCCAGCTCAACTCGATGCGGAGGATTCCACATCGTCTACCCGACTGAAAAGACCGTGCTGCGCGAACTCAGCGAAGACTTCTTGTTGCCCCAACTGCCTGAGTTTCTTCCTCAGTAGACATACGGATATGGGCTGCTTGATCCATCTTTCTCTACTTTTTGGCATCCCAAAATCTCGATGCTTTAGACCAAACAATGAGCCAAGATGAGCCAAGGGGGGGTGGGATGGGTTGGGTGTTTTCCATTTCCCATTGCGCACTACCAAGCCAGGTCTGAGTCATCAAAAGTGGCAGCGTGACTAGGCTCGAAACTGGAAAGTTGTGAAGGCATTGGCGAGAACTCCTAAGAGCCAAGCGCGAGGCATGCAACAGATGCAAACACATTCTTGGTTCAGGTGGTACAGGTATATATGGTCCCATCGTCTGTCTCAGTACCACACTCTCATACTCCCATGGCTACCCCCGCATCCCTCCCACAGAAAAAACACTACGAGCCTGCCCTTCCTCTGCCCTCCCCTTGCCCCTATCTTCCTGCCAACCCATCCCAAACAATGCCCGATACTAATCTAATCTTGCCCTGCTATACTTGTTGTACTTTCTATGCTGCTAATTAAGATACCTAGGTACCAATACTGCAATATCTCGCATAGTAGTACCTGCAAACTAGTCTAATGCATGCTGCATGCCCTGATGCAGCCTGTACATTGCTAATATCATACCTAAGAATATATACCAATAATATAACCTTTATAGTCTATAACCAAATATCTATGTCACGCACACAAATATAAATATATATATATATATACACACCTAATACATTACCCATTGCATGCCTACATTCAAGCTATATTTTGCTCATATCGTACCTATAGACCTGACACTACATACCTAATATTCAGCCTATAACACCTGATATATATACCTAATATACTACCTATTGAACTATTGCATGCTTATATACAACCTATATATTGCTTGTAGCGTACCTCTAACCTACTCGTGATTTTAGTTACCTGGTTACCTAGTATATACCTGATATAACAAAGTACATACCTAATACATCCTAATACCTATACACCTGTATGCAAACTGTATATTGTACATTAATTATTATACTATATGTTCAAGTTACATCTAATATCTATTGATTACCAACTTACATAAGCCCCCCCCCACCACAGCCACTACCACAGGGGGAAGGAAGGGTATCCCACGGGGTGGGGGGTTGCAGGGCCTACTGCATATATATGTATATATACATAGATATGATATGAAACGATATGGTAATGATATTGATTTTGATACGGTATGATTTATATATATGCATATTCATATTGCATATTAATGCATACTATCCCTCCAAAAGTTGGGGGACCGCCATGATTGACCCGGGTGCCATAGCCGAGATTCCATCCACTTCGTTCTGACAGGAGGTCCAGGAGTAAGGCCCCACCACCGGGTTGCAAATGGTGGTGGAGAACATCTTGCTGTCTATGGGATCCACCAACTTATTCCTGGCCGTTGGAATCCTCCATCAACAGTGCGACGACTCACATTTCCACCTTTGGCATCCCATGATAATAATGATATAATAATGATATCCCGTGCCTCTCCAACGCCACGAAGTTCCGAAACATGGCCACCCTATAGACGAGCGCCGGCGAGGGAATTCCTCGTCCATCCTCTGGCACAAAGCCAGGTGTGTGAATGGGATTGTAAACGAAGGAGGCCCACGCATGTCCGACATCTTCATGTATCCAAGAAGTCCAGAGAAAGATTGTTCTGAGCACCCGCGTCATGGTCTCCACATTCAGAGGCGGTAGCTTTTGGAGCAGCTGCTGCAATTCCTCTTGGCTCATGCTCGTTTCTCGCCACTTGGAGATTGGCTTGTCTCCTTCTAAATCTCGGTCGCTGTTGAAAGATCCCCCTTGCATCCCTGCTATGGTCAAAGCCGCTACCGCTGGTGACTCCGTAGCAACCGTGGCAACGGGCGTGGTGAAGGCCTGGGTGATCAGGAATGGTCAGCTGTTCTCCGCCTTTGAAAGGCAGGCTTCAAGATCCGCTGGTTTACGGCACACACACACGCACATTGTAAGAATGTTGTACATAAAGCTACCTACTGGAATTATCTGGAACTTGGAAAACTGATGAAAGCTGAAGACCTCCTGAAGCCACACATAGCTTGAACTGAGCTGGCTTCTGGTACCGGAGCGGGGGCTGCAAGCGGTGCACCCAACTGGAAAGCCGGGCTTGGAAGGGCCTGGACCATGGGACTTGGCGCGATACGAAATTGACCTGAAACAACCAATGAGGCGGAAAGTGATCTATTTAGTTTTTTTTTTAGAATCGATTTTAAGTAGATATAGGTAGATGATTTCCATGATTTCAAACCATGTCCATTTTTTGAATGAAACTATGAGACATTATGAGACCATTTCCGGGCTACATTGTTCGAAGAATGGTGAAGTGATCGTTGGACGCGATGGCAACAAATCAATACAAATCAATCAAACAGGCTCTTGTTGCAGCCACAAACGAAGCAACTCTGTGCTATGTAAGACATGTAGTGTCAACCCTGGATGAACAAATTCCGTTGGTCATTAGGAGGTTGGCCCAAAACTGCCAATTAATTACTATCAAGATATGTAATGCCCCTGTCAGTGACCGCTACCATCATAAATCCGGGCTTAACATGACCAACTATGAAACCATGCCGGCACCATCCGGCACCTGAGTGGAGACGCCAGGTGGTCGAAGACTCAGTCTCTGCAGCTGATGGGCTACTTTGCTCAAGTTTTTTCCAACCTCAGCGTGATGGAATTGGAAGTCAGGTTGACATGTTCTAGCCCCGACCAAGGGGCATCTAGAGATAAGGTTTTCAGATATGATTGTAAACTTGTTCTTGTCTTCTTGAATATCAGTATGTGGCGGTTGATCTAAATTCTTTCATCTGCAAACGGCCATTCTTCGCGAATAATTATAAAAGTTACTTCTGCGAATCATTGCGAATCGTATATCAATATTTTCTGATCCTAATATCCTGCATTTGTTTTTCAGATGCTACAAGGTTTTGTGAGATGAAAATGCGGGTCACGTGTTAATCTAAGACAATGTTTAGGTTGAATAGAGAATCTAGAGGCGCCAATTGCTAGGCTTTTTCACTGCTCCATTTCAAATGTGTTGGGGCGAAATACCTGCCAACATCTGCCAACATTGAAATCAGGCCCCAGATGCGTTCGCGGCTTGTGCCTCTTCCTGGATGGGAAAAAGATGCTCGCGTGTCTGATGGTGGGGCGAATAGTGGTGAAATGTGAGACAGTATCTACCGCCCCTAAAAGGAAGCTTTAGGAAGAAGGTTATCTCTACCATATTCATCCATATTCATCCATATTCTATGTCCCCAGAGACTGGAACATTTTCCGGCTCGCTTTAAAAATCCGGGCTTGAGCTGGGTTTGGGCCCCAGAATGCCAACTCAGGACATTCACCATCATAACCGGCTACGTTGGACCTATGTTGGGTGGCCGTGTTCGTCTCAAAGAGAATCTCTTTTTGTAACTTATATCACTATAATATCACTATAATAATACTATATAATACTATATATCACTAACACTTTGCTCGGTTTTAAACACGTTCGCTGCAACCCCTACGTTGCTCCGCGTCGTATAATAGTACATAGCACATATATCATATATTACATCACATATAAGTCAGAGGGGGTGGCAAATTTGGATCCCTTAGGAAGATAAGTTGATGTAATGATCCCTGTCAACGTAGTAGTCAGAGGGGGTGGCGGATTTTGATCCCTCAACAAGATAAGTTAATGTTCTTATTATCATCAACATATAAGTCAGAGGGGGTGGCAAATTTTGATCCCTTTATGAAGACAAGTTGATGTTATGATCCCTGTCAACGTAGTAGTCAGAGGGGGTGGTGGATTTTGATCCCTCAACAAGATAAGTTAATGTTCTTATTATCACCAACAGATAAGTCAGAGGGGGTGGCAATTTTTGATCCCTTAGGAAGATAAGTTGATGTAATGATCCCTGTCAACGTAGTAGTCGGAGGGGGTGGCGGATTTTGATCCCTCAACAAGATAAGTTCATGTTCTTATTATCATCAACATATAAGTCAGAGGGGGTGGCAAATTTTGATCTCTTTATGAAGATAAGTTGAGGATATGGATTGGATCCTTTGGATCATTCCCCCATTCCCTATCAAGCACCATATAGATGATGATGAAGATGATGAAGATGATGAAGATGATGATGATGATGATGATGATTCTCTTGAGGTGTGGAGCAACGTCCGGGTTGGAGGGAACACGCTTTATGTGGTTTTGAAAACATCATGGAAACATCCGTATCTTATCTCAATATTGCTCCATAGCTGGTTCCATCAATTTCCATCATCCGTGCAACTCATTGGGCCTGCAGCTGGTTCATTCTTCCGCCTAATTTGTTGATGCCTGTGATGCTCGCTGTCACCTGGGACCACTATGGACCACTGGGATCAAACAGAGAACTGCCAGGAGAACTGCCTGGGGAATGATGGGAGATTCTTCCATCATTCTGGTGCAACAAACGGAGAACCGGTCACTAATGTCACTAATCACATCATCTGGAAATAATTTTTTTGCAACCGGTTCTCCATAATTCTCCAATGAAAGCCGATCTGACTCGACCTGTTGGAATGGCCTCCAACAAAACACGAGGCCCCCTGTTGACCGCCCCATCGCCCCAACAACAAAAAACACAACAACGCAACCATATCACGCGGTCACCGAAGTGTGGAATGATTTAAAGCATTTGAAGAAGACATGCTGAAACAGCTAAATATCTTACAAACTCGGCACAGCAAAACTGATTCTCCGCTTAGTCTTAGTCGAGTCGGCCCGAGGCACGTTGAAGCCAGCGGATTCATCCTGCGGGGGGCCGGCGATGATATCAACCGACCTAGGGCTACTGAAAACAAGCAATCCTGTGGCCTGCTGTCGCCTGTGACCTGTTTGATTCTTTTTTGCACTTTCCCCAGAACTTCTTTGGCCACGGCTACATCCGCTACATGCGACTAGGGTCAGGAGCACCACTTTTCCCCCACAAATTTTCCACTTCTCAGCTCATTGGAATTTGACTGAGCATTTCACAGGTGACTAGGGGTAATTCTTTTTCAGTGGCACCCCATGGCACCATTGATTCCATTGATTCAATTGCATGGCACTGGTCTGACTGGTCAAACTTGATTTAAATTGCATGGTCAAATGACCAAAATCTGTGGCACAGCCTGCAGGGCGTTCAAATGGCTGGCCAACTTGTCGATGCTGCCAGACACCTTGATCGGTGATGCCACACCGGCAGCAAGAATTCCCCAAGCTGTCCTGTGAATTCATGGGCACCTTACAAATATATAAAAATAAAACACCACAGGTAACCTCCGAATGGGGATAGGTCAAAATGATTTCAGATCCTGCAGGGCAAAGGCATCAACGGCATCAAAGCTCAACAAGGGGCTTTCAGCAGATGCTGAAAGCCCCAGGTTTCGCACAACTGAAATTCCCTGGAATACCCTGGGCATCCCCACATTGAACGACTTTGCCTTCACCTTGCAGATTTTTGGTGTCCAAACATGACAAATGCTTCACCCCTTTTCTGTGCGTTCTGTTGCGGGACAGGATGTAGAACCCCCTGTTGTATCTTGTTCTCTTATGGTCACAAACCTGAATTTGCACGTGATGGAAACCAGGCAAAACCTGCCCATGGATTACCCAAATGCCTGGAGCTTTTCCATCTTCTGGGCAAGAGATTTGAGGCTGTCCGAAGCCTGACTGCTGAAGAGCAAATCGCAATTGACATGTCGGGTTTGAAGGGAAAAGCGCATGTCTGTAGACGTTTTTCTCTACACATCTTCTTTGAACAATACTTGCAAGTATAACTAAAACCATCGAACACAACAACATCTATCGTTTTTCACACACTCCAGGACTTCGACGCTTTACATCAGTTTTTCATCAGTTTTCATCAGTTTTTCATCAGTTTTCAGACCTTTCCATTCCCTTCTCAGCTTCGGACATCAATGGCCTGCGAGGTGTCTTTTTGCAAGGCACCCACCGTCTGGGCCAGGCGATGGAGGCCTCCGGTCACCTGGAGAATTTTTCCCCAAACAGTGTACTGTTAGGGGTTCTTAATGCTTTCTAAGGTGTCCGCCTTGGTGTTGGATGGTGTGTCCGCCTTCCCGAGGGTCTTGTCTCCCCTTGTCTCCCACTGTCTCCCCACATGTGTGCCTGTATTGGATGGTGTGTCCGGGTCTTGTCTCCCCTTGTCTCCCCTTGTCTCCCACTGTCTCCCACTGTCTCCATGTGTGCTGTTGCCTTGTCTCCCACTGTCTACCCACATATGTGCCTGTATTGGATGTCCGCCTTCCCGCGGGTCTTGTCTCCCCTTATCTCCCCTTGTCTCCCCTTGTCTCCCCCTGTCTCCCACTGTCTCCCACTGTCTCCCCACATGTGTGCTGTTGGATGGTGTGTCCGCCTTCCCGAGGGTCTTGTCTCCCTTCTCTCCCCTTGTCTCCCGCTGTCTCCCACTGTCTCCCCACATGGGCGCGTGTGTTGGATGGTGTGTCCGCCTTCCCGAGGGTCTTGTCTCCCCTTGTCTCCCCTTGTCTCCCCACATGTGTGCCTGTATTGGATGGTGTGTCCGCCTTCCCGAGGGTCTTGTCTCCCCTTGTATACCCTTGTATCCCCTTGTCTCCCACTGTCTCCGACTGTCTTCCCACATGTGTGCTGTTGCCTTGTCTCCCACTGTCTCTCCACATATGGGCCTGTATTGGATGGTGTGTCCGCCTTCCCGCGGGTCTTGTCTCCCCTTGTCTCCCCTTGTCTCCCACTGTCTCCCACTGTCTCCCCACATGTGTGCCTGTATTGGATGGTGTGTCCGCCTTCCCGCGGGTCTTGTCTCCCCTTGTCTCCCCTTGTCTCCCACTGTCTCCGACTGTCTTCCCACATGTGTGCTGTTGCCTTGTCTCCCACTGTCTCCCCACATATGGGCCTGTATTGGATGGTGTGTCCGCCTTGCCGCGGGTCTTGTCTCCCCTTGTCTCCCCTTGTCTCCCCTTGTCTCCCCCTGTCTCCCACTGTCCCACTGTCTCTCCACATGTGTGCTGTTGGATGGTGTGTCCGCCTTCCCGAGGGTCTTGTCTCCCTTCTCTCCCCTTGTCTCCCGCTGTCTCCCCACATGTGCGCGTGTGTTGGATGGTGTGTCCGCCTTCCCGAGGGTCTTGTCTCCCCTTGTCTCCCCTTGTCTCCCACTGTCTCCCCACATGTGTGCCTGTATTGGATGGTGTGTCCGCCTTCCCGAGGGTCTTGTCTCCCCTTGTATACCCTTGTATCCCCTTGTCTGCCCTTGTCTCCCCTTGTCTCCCACTGTCTCCGCGCATATGTGCCTGTATTGGATGGTGTGTCCGCCTTCCCGCAGGTCTTGTCTCCCCTTGTCTCCCCTTGTCTCCCCACATGTGTGCCTGTATTGGATGGTGTGTCCGCCTTCCCGAGGGTCTTGTCTCCCCTTGTCTCCCCTTGACTCCCATTGTCTCCCACTGTCTCCCCACATATGTGCCTGTATTGGATGGTGTGTCCGCCTTGCCGCGCGTCTTGTCTCCCCTTGTCTCCCCTTGTCTCCTCTTGTCTCCCACTGTCCCCCCTTGTCTCCCACTGTCTCCCCACATGTGTGCCTGCATTGGATGGTGTGTCCGCCTTCCCGCGGGTCTTGTCTTCCCTTGTCTCCCCTTGTCTCCCGTTGTCTCCCCTGTCTCCCACTGTCTCCCACTGTCTCCCACATGTGTGCCTGTGTTGGATGGTGTGTCCGCCTTCCCGAAGGTCTTGTCTCCCCTTGTCTCCCACTGTCTCCCCACATGTGCGCCTGTGTTGGATGGTGTGTCCGCCTTCCCGCGGGTCTTGTCTCCGCTTGTCTCCCACTGTCTCCCACTGTCTCCCCACATGTGTGCTGTTGGATGGTGTGTCCGCCTCCCACTGTCTCCCCACATGTGCCCCTGTGTTGTCCGCTTTCCCGAGGGTCTTGCCTCCCCTTGTCTCCCACTGTCTCCCCACATGTGTGCCTGTATTGGATGGTGTGTCCGCCTTCCTGCGGGTCTTGTCTCCCCTTGTCTCCGACTGTCTTCCCGCATGTGTGCTGTT